>VZRH01006017.1:500489-528418 GCA_013397555.1 Urocynchramus pylzowi
CCCCAGCCTCCTGGAGGCTGTTATGGGGTGGGCTCGGGGCTCGGAGGGGATGCGGAGGGGGTAGACGGGGGCGTGGGGTCCCAGCGGCTTCTCACCCCGGGACCCGCTGTTCTGTCGGGAAACGTCCCTATGTGTTCCTATTTCGTCAGTATCAAAAGGTCAAACACTTTTCGAGCGCCCAGTGTGAGCGCCAGGGTCGTGTGGCCGCCGTTCCCGGGGGCCTGAACACGGAAAGGGCGAGGTGGGAAAATCCCCCGCGCTTTCCAGGATGGATTCGCAGAAGAGGCAAAATCGCTTGCTGAGCAGCCACGGAGACCTGGGGAAGGTGAAGTCTCGGGGCAGCAGCTTTACAGAGGAGCATCTCCACACCTTTAAGATTTCCCTGATTTCCCTCGTCCAGGCTGTGATCCCCTTTGGGGGACTGTGGACTCTTCCTGCAGTAGCATAGCTGTACTAGCAGAAGGGGCTGCAATGGTTAAATCACGGTTTGTACCACTATCGCAGACAGTTGTTTTTTCCCAGGAAAGCTTACTCTACCTACTGCAGGCTTTTGGCAGCCGAGGTAGTTTGGGGAAGCAAAATACTTGCTGATAAAACTCACAGTGGTGGCAAACTGCTGTTGTGAAGGACAAAGGTTTGACATCTGATCTCGTACTCTCATCTCCTGCTGAGATTGGAGCTATTAAAGTAAGCTTCTGTATTTATTATAACTGGTATGATTGCACACACCACAGAGAAATTAAGACTTCAAAAAGCCATTCCTCATTATGGATGTCCACAGTTTATGTATGTGTTCTTATATAAAAGGGTCTGAATTGTTTCTTGCTTACTTTTCTGAAAATCAGAGCAAAGCTTAGATGGGAGTTTGTGGAGTTGTGTTTAGTGAGGAAAATCAGGCCTGTCCTGTGAAGTGTCCAGTTTTGCTGGTGTATGAAACAGTAAAATTAAGAGCTTGATATCAAGTATATGGGAATATAGCTGAATTCAGCTATCCTTGGAGACAGCAGTTGCCTGGATACCTTGAATCCTACCAAAGAGCATAATTTTGACATTGGGGATGGATGCAAATTGGCCAGTGAACAGCCATGAACACTGCACACCAGCCCAGTCCTTGTAACCATGGCAGGGGAGGCAAAGCCAAACCTGGAAATCTCTTTGATTGAGTTAGTTAATTGCCATCACTGTAACGTGCTGTGACAGCCCTCCTGCCAGCTGAAGACACAGTTTAGACCTGGAGAATTATTGTGACATGTAACAATAATCTGAGAGATGAGCTGTGCATGCAGGAGACTCCTCAGGAGAGAAAGAGGATTTTTTAAGTGACTTGTTTTCTTCTAATACCTGCGGATCTTGCAGGTTTCTTGTAATGCAGGGTCTCTTAGTGGGTTTTTTGAGTGTATGGGGGCACACTGTATTTGTGTATAGTTTTTTGACTGGCTTTTGATTTGATCCCCTAACTTACTAAGTTGCTCTACATTATGAATTCCTGTTGTATAAGGTATGGAAAATCATACTTAACTGCTTCTGAGCAGGGCAGGTAACAGGGTAATCCCATTATATGATAATGAAATATATTAAAAATGTGAAATGCATATTGTTGCTATTCACAGCATGCATGCTACTTCTTCTGGGTTTTTTTCCAATTCAGTATCACTCCTCAGGTGAAACTGTACCTGAAAAAAGGAGTGGCTTCCTGTTGCCATTTAGGTTGTAAGTCTAGTGTTACTGATTTTAGTGGGAGCTGCAGTGTTCACTCTGGTTTCCAGAGTGCTTCCAGGGGGATATGGCTGAATTTCTGAATCTGAGGTTACCTTACCCAGAGCTCTTGGCCACCATGATGTGACTAGACTGAGTTACTCTCCATTCACAGCTCACTGCAATGGGCAGGCACACACCTCAGGACACAGCCAGATTGCCCCAATTCCACCCATATCCACATGTTTGAGCCTGCCTACAGATGGAGGTGGGCGCTTGCATGATGTGTGTGCTGTCTGAATCTCATCCTCACCATTTCTGAGCAAAACCAGATGCTTTATAAAGCAAGAGGCAGCATGAGGCCACCAAAAAGTGTAAGTTACCTGAATTGGGCTTGTTACATATTGCCTTTTGTCCAGCTCCCTGCAGGATGGAGCCCCAGGTCAGAGCAGGGAGACCCAGCTCTGCTGCTTGTGAACGTGACACGTGCCCTCAGCGACACAGAGAAGGAAATTTCATTGTGCAATGTGCAGGCAGCATAATCACCGTGACCAGGGTAACATGATGACTTGTTTGATTTATTTTAAGGCTGACACACTTGCCTTGTTTTGTTGTGCGAGCCAATGATGTTTTGTCTGCTCATGTGAACCCCAGGAAAATGAGGCAGTGATTTTATTTTTTGAAAGCCAACTGTGTCAAGTGCATAACTGAATATAACACTGAGCTGGTTTACACTGACCTGAGCTCTTCTCTTGAGCAGACAAATAAGTCTCATGTTCGGTCAAAGCAGAATCCATTTAGTGTAATCCCCTGGCTGAGAACTTAGAGCACTCTCTGAGAAAGAGGCCCAAAGCTTTATGAAGGATAACAATAACCTGGGGCAGCCTGGGCTGGATGTGTCTTTCTAACCACATCTTTTTAGCAGCTGCTTTGTGCTCTAGAAAATGAAACCACCAAATCATCATACACTGATGTAACAGCCAGAGGGTGATTACAGCTATGGCCCTTTGCCTGCAAACGGACCCCATGTTAAGAGAGAACAAAGTCCCATGAACTATCCTGCACAAGGAGAGTCAATGCCACTCTGTAGGCATCCAGAGGTGCAGACCCAATGGTCTGCTCATGTTGTGCTGTTCAGCTGATACAGTTGCAATGTCTCTATCAGCCCATTATGGGTTTTTCCTGCACTGAAAGAAGCACAGAGGAAATAAACAGTGTGAGTGAGCAAATTAACCTGCAGTGACACAGCACCAGTATCGGAAGGTTGTTGTTGATAGGTTGCAGGGAAGGGTGTTCACCTTCTTTTAAGTTTTTCATCCTTCCTGCATTGCACAAGAGGTTAACAAGTTACTACACCCAGTCCAAGGCACTGTTAGGAGCAGTTTTCCATGTGACAGCATCTCTGGGAGGCAGCAGGACAGCTTTATGTGACAAAGCAAAATCAGGTCAGAGAGCCTAAGAAAATCTGAAAATTTCTCATTTATTCCACCATACTCTCGCAGGCCTGAATAAACTGAGACTTTCCAGAACACCTAAAATGCAACAGACTGCTAGGCTTCTGAATTTTTTTAAAACTAGTAAGTACTGAAAGACATATACTAAAAGCAAGGCATTTTAAGTAATATGAGTTAGCAAATGGGAAGGCAATAATAACTGACATAGCTAGTTAATTTTTATATGGACAATTTTTAGTTCAGAATTTCTGTAATACAAGGTACAATGTTTGTAACCAGAATTCTTTGAAACTTTCCCAAGCTGTAATCCACACAGTGCCATCACAGCTTCTACCTTTGAACTGTAAGCAGCTTTCCATTCTCACTACAAAGAATTATAGGTGATTTCAAGAATTTAGAAGACTGAGACACAATTATTTCCCTATCCCAGTGATTTTCTGTATGTGCCATCTCTAATTGTTCAATGTAATAAAAATCAGCCATCCCAATGCAAAGCACATTCTTTGGTATTAGTATACAAAACAATAATACTACTTTTATTGGAGGTAGAGCCTTTTGCTTTGAACATAGGCACACTGCAGCTGTACAAAGCAAGACTAATAAGATGGCTCTTGCCTCCTGTCACATGTTACACACATTTGGACTTTTCCACTCCTCCTTGTTGTAACAACAGACTGATTCTTGGGCTCATATCTACACCACCTGGCCAATAATATTGTCCTGATTATAACCTCCATGCATGTGACTGGCTGCCTGCATCAAGACAGTGGGGCAGGTCTCAAGGAAAATGTGCATTAACCACATCTGTATGTAACAGGGCTGGGTTTAAATGGGTTTATTTTCATATTTTACCTCATTTTACAACTCTAGAGCAGCAGCTGTGTCTGATGTTTCTGGGATGCTTAGCCCAGGACACTGAACAGGCATGAGGTCTTTGCTGGCAGATCCCACCCAGTATTGGTCACTAGTGTTCCTGTGTGTGAGCGAGCAGAAGGGGACAGCCCAGGAGAAGATGCCACCTTCCTTTTCAGAGAGGCCAAAGAGGGATGCAGCTCTCAGCAGCAGCTTCTTTCACCACACTTTGGAGCTTTGTTGTGGCACCACAACTGTTTAAAGGAAAAGAGGCTGTCATGGTTTAAGCCCAGCTGGCAGCTAAGTACCACATAGTGCTCACATCCACTGGGATGGGGAACAAAGGAAGATGGGATCTGCCCCTTACAGCTTGATGGCATTAGGATGCACTGTGCACAGGCATCTGCTAGAGCCTTACACTCCTGTGGGTCTGTTGTGCCAGGCCATCTGATCCACACAGTCCCACAAACCTGACTGTCCCTCTCCTCCACCTGGCTGGAGGCAGGGCTGCTCTAGTGCTGGTCTTAGGATTCCCTGCTTCTTGTAAAGATAGATTCAAATTTTTTTCCATAGGATCAGGAGTAAGATCAGCTCTTTGTCTCTGTGTGAGGAACTGCCCAGTGGAGACTGGAGCAGCAGTTTTCCTGGAAGAACCCCCATTTGGGACTGTTTTTTGTTTCATAACCAGCAATTCTATCATATCATCAGCCAGTGTAATAAAGTACAACAGAATTGACCTTAGCCCAGCCCCCAGAGGTGATAAACAGCACAAAGGCAACTTAGACACCAAGGACATCATCACATGACACAAACCTGAGAACAAGCACAACAACTCTGAGAACAAACAACACTGTGACCACTGACTATTAAATTAATATAATGAATGCTTGTAACAAATCTGTTTTACACACTCTGGTCAGATCTGTTGTTATCTCCACCCTTTGTGCCCCACATTGGGCACCAAAAAGGTCTGTCACAGTTTAACTCCATCCAGCAATTAGGTACCATGCAACTGCTCATTCACCACCCTCACTTCCTGCCGAGATGGGGAGGAGGGTGGGAAAAAAAAGGGCAAAACCCATGGGTTGAAGTAAGAACAATTTAATAATTTAAATAAAATATAACAAATAATAATACAACTGTAATGAAAAGATGACAAAGGGAGTGAGAAATAAAACCCAGTAGAGACAGGTGATGCACACTACAGTTGCTCAACGTACCCTGACTGTCCCCAGAATGCCCCCAAGCAGCTATCAGTGGCTCCTGGCCAGCTTCCCCATGTCTGTGCTTGGCACAGTGTTCTGTGGTATGGTATGGCCCCAGAATGCCCCCAAGCAGCTATCAGTGGCTCCTGGCCAGCTTCCCCATGTCTGTGCTTGGCACAGTGTTCTGTGGTATGGTATGTCCCCTGGGCCAGTTGGGGTCAGCTGGCCCAGCCCTGCTCCGTCCTAGCCCCTTGTACACCTGTCTGCTGGCAGAGCATGGGAAACTGGAAAACCTTTAACTTAGAGCAAGCAGTACTCAGCAACAACTAAAGCATCAGCTTGCTACCAACATCATTCTCCCACTGACTCCAAAACACAGCCCTGGACCAGCTACTAACAAGAAAGTGAACTCCCAGCTGAAACCAGGACAGATTAAAGCTAAAATCCAGCAACTGTTATGATTTTAAAACCCATCAGGACTCCAGATGTGTTTTGTTAATTACTGCTATAATAAAAACCATGGTGTATTCAACCAGAATATCCATGTTTGTTTTAATATGAATTCATTGTATAATCAACAGGTTTTAAGCTAACATCAAATGTCTCAAAATTGCTTTTAGAATCCAGGCTCTCTTCCAAGAAATTCAGTCGAATCGCATAAAAATAAATACCAAGGTTTCAATTATCAATTTCTGCAATATTGATTTTTTTAACACAGCATTCAGTAGTGCATATTATTTTCCAAATGGAATTCTTATGCAGGAGGATATGCCCCAGTATTATAGAGGTACTAAGTGATACTTACCTGCGAGGCATTTGGAACATAACTGTACAAGAAGTTGAAGTATCTTGAGTATGTTGAGAATATACTTTGTGTAAAAGCTGGTAGTTCAGAACTTAATCAATTGCCATTGATTGTTCAGTAAACACATTCTAATCAGCACAGCTGAGCTTTTTACAAACAGAACACAGACAATTCCTGATCTGCTTGAAAAGGATTATCAGCAGCAATGAATATACCTCTGAGAGTGCACTGGTACCTATTTCAAGGGACATAGCAACAAATTACTTTAATAAAAGAGCTGTGTGCCCAGATGAACTTTTTTTTCCCCTACCACTGGCTAAATTTTAAAGGTCCTGCCAAATACCACTTGAGGATTCATTTCTTAGTCAGCATGAAGACTTGAAGCTAAGATTTCCTGGTAACTAGCTGGTACAATCATTACAACTAAGGATACAATACACACTGGAAACTTTGTAACTATGGTATTGATATTTGATGTACAAAAGGTTAAAAAAAACCCTTATAAATAGAATTAGTCTACATCTGAAATTGCAAATTTTCCAACAAGCAGAGAAAATTATTTATAAAATCAGTGTGTCCACAAATTTTGCAGTGTTTTGATTGCCATCAACCTCATTAAATAGGAGGAAACAGGCAAATATCTACCAAGTGACTTGTCTGAAGTCACAGTGAGTCAGTGGCTGAAATAAGAACACAGTCCTGCTCTCCTGGTTCCCAGTCCAGCATGGATTGAGGCTCCACACCACAGAGCTTCCCTGGGTGTCAGCCACAGGAACTGGCAGCAGCTGGAGAGTGCAGGGGAGATGGAGATCCCCACAGGGGATGACTGACGTTTACACAGGGCTCTCTCTGTGCCCTGGCAGCATTCACACTGCTGGGCAGGATGAGCCATTCCTGATCCGAGCTGACCAGTGCTCAGTGTCACTCCCTGACCCTGTCTGAGAGAAGCCTGAGTCTGGAACACCAACACCTTTGTTCTTTCCTGCAGACCATCAGCTGTGGCTGAATTAAATATCTCGTGACACAGCCTCCTCTCTCCTCTGGTAGCAAGAAAAAAACCATTACAGCTAGAATCAGTTCAGATTCATTGTTCCTATAACATCTGTGACTGTTGTTTCAGAATTACAGCACTATCTGAAAAGGTACATTGATAATAAATTAGTAGCAGAGATTACCTCTTTAGCCCAAATGCTAAAATACTGCATTTTAAAAAATTAAACTTTTCTTAGTCTGCCATTAAGTGTTTTAGAGACAACAAGTGACAGCTATGTTACTAGGGCTCTTATCAATTTACATTCATAACACAAAAATTTATTTGCAATAAACTGAAGATTGATGAATCTTTTAAGTTAACTAAGATACTGGGATAGGAACAACCTACCTTTAAAATTTTTTTTAGCATCTCCAAGTTCAATTAAATCATACTGCAGTAAAGCATTTCAAGTATGCAAACTGTGACAGTGACTTCTGCAACAGATTTTTCTTAAATAAACAAAACCATCACTATCTGAAAAATCTATCTCAATAGAAACCTATAGCAATAAAAACCTAACAGCTAATTTTTGAGAAGGCAGGGAAAATGAAGACTGGTGAGATTTTTTGTCTCCCCTGGCTCTGAAGGGAGGACATTTTGTCAGCTCCCAGGGAATGTTTTGCTGCACTGGCTGTGTGCAGCCAAGCTGTGCAGACTGAGCGGGCAGAGAACCTCCTCCTGCTGGGAGTTTCAATGTTTTGGTACAGATTCAGTGCAGCAAAGTCACTCTAGAAACAGCCGTGTCACAGAGAGAGAAAAAAATAAATACCAAGCTGCTGAGTCTCTTCAGGGCTGAGCTCATGTTTCTATGTGAGGATTCAATTCTGGATAAAACAAGTGCCTAACCCTACCTGCAGTGAAACCCATCACGAGTGTCTGGATTACTGCCTCCTAAATGTGATCTGCAGATTGTGCTCATCATCATCAGATGATACAGAAAAAGCTGCTTAAACCCTCTAATCCAATGCATGTACAGAAAGAACAAAATGGAGAAAAATCAAAACAAACATTCCAAGTTACGCTTAATTTTTATTTGGCAGTAAATAAAAATCATAGTGGCAATATTCTACAAGATGATCACTGGAACTGAATTATTTGCTAGGTGACCATAGGATTGGAAGGAAAATTGTGAAGTATTAAAATATGCTTTTAATACACTGATCATCCAAAGTCATTGCTTTTTCACCATTTTTTTTTTTCTGCATTGCAGACAAGGCTGCACAATTATAAAAGCAGATCAGAGAATTCCCCATGATACTGTATATTGATTCAGAAATTATATTTCAGGTAAGGGTACATTTGCACAGATTTAACTACAGGCTTGGGATCACTGCAGCATCTGATTGTTCTTTTCTGCAGTGGAAATCTGATTTTTTAAATTAAATTAGCATATCAAAACTTCTCATGATAACAGAGCTTCACATTAACTGAAAGATGAAAAGACTTCCAAAGTTTGCAACAATTAAAACATTTTCTTTCCCTTGTTTGTCTGAGGTGCTGGTTAAATAAGTTAAATTTACGGCAAATTATCAGTATGCTTAGTTTGAGAATTCTTTTTCTTTGCATATCCAAAAACCTAACAATTTTCCCTTCTGAAACCCAGCAGATACAAAAAAAAATCTATTCTTCTTACTAACATTTCATGTAATTATAAAGCCTGTGGTCTACTTCATTTCAGCCAATAAGAAATACTCCACAACATGAACAATATGGTAACAGTAACGAAGATTTTGAAGTCAGTTTTGTATTTTGGCACACTAAGTATTAAATAAGCTTATATTTCTATGTTACTACTTCATGTTTAAAGTTCAAATGATATTTTTGGAAAGCAGTTACATTTTAACTTTAACTAGTGTAGCAAATGTATTTGAGAAATGCTTTGCAGCACATGTTTTGAGGTATATTAAAATAATTTTTGAAATGCAAATTTTCACAACTCATTGAGGTAAACAGGAAAAACAGATGCACCAGAAATGACTGAGAGGGATTCTGGGCTAAGGAACAATCCTAAATTCCCTATTAAGGCAAAAACATAAGATACAAACAGGAACTTTGCCAGAAAATAGAAAAACTGTCTTTCAGATTTCCTTCAAATCAATCCTCGCATATTTGAGGGAAAAAAGGCAGCTGTGAATTAAGAAAAACCCAACCTGTCTGTACCTCATAATCCTTACTAACCACTATGAACCTTTCAGAGTTTCACATCTTCTTCCAGTCACTTCCTCAGGCAAATAACCACTGGACAACAATCACATAGGTCCACAAGTTATAAATACAATTACAGTATAGTGATACCCAAATTTCAGTGAAGTCAGCGTAATTTACAGTCAAACTATGCAGGAAGTGCAGAGGAAACCAATCCCCATTCATACAAAACAGTTTGCTGAAAATATGAAGAAATCTTCTGGGAGAAAATCAGCCAAGTAGAAAAAATAAAATGCACCTTCCTTGAATTTTATTTTGACTTTGCCTCTTCATCCACAAATTCAACGAGTGGAGCATGCCTGTTGGCCTGGGCACCTTCTTGGAAATTGACCTTTTTAATCACTCCTGCCTTGGGAGCCCTTATGGTGTGCTGCACAGAAACACAGCCAGAGTGAACAGCAGACAACTCAGGGGTTTCCCTCCCCTCCCTCTCTCTGCAGCAAATGTCAGTATTACTGCTTGGTCCAATTAGAACTGAACACACTCAATTCCTTCCTCTGACATGTTTTATTTTAAACTTTCTTTTAAACATTCCTAGTCCATTTTCAAGTTTTATTTTCTCATGAATATTTGATAAGTATACTGGGGAGGAAAATGTTATATAATACATTTATATGAATTATCATCAGTATGAACAGCTGACTTATTTTACCTCATTAATACTTTCTGCAGTTGTAATAAAAGCCAAACAGAAATAATACAGTTTTAATCCAAAATGTTAATCAGAGAGCAGATTTGTTCCCTTATGAGAAATCTGCAGATTTACTAAAGATATTTCTGTTTTCTGGCCAGGAAGGGTCTTTAGTGGGCAGATATTTGGCAAAATGCAGATGAAACACAAATACAGCTACTAATGACAGTAAAGGAACAGCATGCTTACACACCAACCCCCAACTAGTCTGCTTGTCACTGTACCAGGTTAGCTTGATATTGTAGCTTTGCCTCTTGGCAGTTTTCTGCATAGGGTTAGTCTAGCATCAAAACATTTAAGATCAGATATTAAATCCTCACATCTAAGGACTCTCTAAATAATAATTTGCTTTTTAAATTTTACATTTTTTATTTCCCCAGCACTTAAAAGCTAACTCAGATAATGTTAGTCTGGATATCAGCTGGAGAGGCACAAACACATTTAGCATCCAACTGCAAAGAAGTTTGTGTGTAGGGTTTTTTTAGTGCACAGTTTTATTTAATAGAATTTGAGTGTAATTAAAAAAAGAACACTATAAGAGAAAGGCAGATTTTCAATGTTAGTTCTGCTGCCACAAACTGAGGTTTATTTTAAACTAATAGTCAAACCAAACCAGTTCAGGCTACAGAAACTAATTCAAGCAATCTGAGCCACAGTCAAGCACTGTGACAAGGTAAAATGGCCAAAATGTCAGTCCTCTGAATGCTGTGTGGATAACTACACAGAATCTTTAATGTGCCCCTCATAAAACGTTATGTAAATATTATTATTAATAATAATAATAATAAAAGGATTATACACAAGAAGAATCCTGTGCATATTTACAAATATCTCCATTAGCTAAACCTCTGCTTGAAGTAACTGCAGACATCCATGTGCTTGGATCCCAACCAGGGAGCAAGAGACAGCAAGACAGTTTTGTGCTAGAAAAGTCAAAGGAGAGGAGGGGACAGAAGGCTCGACACCACCACCCAGAAGCATGTTAATACAGCTGCAGAATACCATGGATTATATCATCATCATTTGTTAATAAAATAACAGCAAATATAATCCTCTGAAATCTAGTCAGACACAACACTGATGTTACAGCAGATGAAGTGATATTAACATCTGCAAGCTGCACTCTACACTGAACTTCAATAATGCAATCAAAATTTACTAAATTTGAGCAGATTTTTATTTTCTCAATAATTAAAACCTTTATATGTCACTTACCTCCATTTTCATAGCTATCATAACCATTAGAGGGTCTCCAATCTGAACCTTATCCCCTGCCTTCACAAACACCTGCAATTCAGGAGAAAATTGGGGGAAAAATCATTCATGCCTGTACCATTCAAAATCAGCTGGATCTTGACTAACACAATGCACAGAGGGAGTGAGGTTTTGCAAAACAGCCTCATATTAATCTTTATTTTTGTTGGTCTGGGACTTCTCTAGATAGGGAATAGTTCTAGATAGATCTCCTCAAGGAAAGGCAGAGCCTACAGAAAGAGGGTCAGTACCAGATAACAGGATGACCAGGAAGCCATTTACCTATCAAAGAATAAACACTAGAAGAGGTGATGTATAGTCTACCCTTTCTGGGTTTCAGCAATTCTATTCTGAGAAAAGTGCAGAACCTCTTCCTGGAGCCAGTCCCTAAAGTCTTTAAAACAGCATCCAGAAAGAAGATGGCAGGAGCAACCTCATTTTTCAACAATTACTCTGATTTTGGAGTGTTCATTCAGGATGTCAGAGATCCATGTTCCATGTACTTCACCCTTTATGCCTTTTCTCCACAAAATCTCTTTCTGTTGAAACTTTGTCACTGTACAAAGAATGCAGAAGACTTGCTGAGCTGAAGGAAATTAAATCAATTCACAGCTTAACAAAAGAGGCATTTCTGAGTATTTCTTCTTTTGCAAGTGCATCTCACTCTTTTGTTAGATGAAATGAATCAATCAGCCCATAACACTTCAGGGAGCTTTGACTTGGGAAGTAATTAAGATGAAGAAAAAATTAGTTAAGCAGTAGCATTAGTTCAGATCTTCCAGAGCTCTAGAGAAAGAATGGAAGCCTTAAAAGGCCATGGGTGGCTGCTGAAAACTCTGAGTAAACAAAGCTTTTTCCAATCAGAAGTCACACAGTACTGACATTTCTAGCCCCAGTTCTTTCCTGGCAGTACAGAAGCACTATTTCTGGCAGAGAAAATTTGAATATATCAGAGAATTCAGGTCCCACCCATGTTGTTATAATTACCTTTTCTACTGTGCCTGTCATGGGCGCCACAGCTCCACTCTGCTCTGCCCCTGAACTCACTGCAGACAAGTATTTGGGCACAGGGAGTCCAATCTGAGCACTGCCTTCCTACAAAAAGAAAATCCAGGACAGGTGAGTAAACAACATGAAATAATAGCACCAGTAGATGGGCTGACAGAGGGAAAGAACAGATCCAGCCTCAGGCAAAGCAGTCAGCTCTGAGGGTGGCAGACCCTGGGGTTAGGACTGTGATGCTCACTGCTTTGCCAGCAGGTGCTCTGTCACACATGCTGCTGGAAGCACCAGCAAGGAAGGAACAGCCCCTGTGACAAAGCAGGTCCACATGGGTCTTTGTACAAATGCCATATTTGTGCCTTCCCTGTTCATGCATCAGCAGTGCAGGAAGTTTTGGAAAATGCATAAAGGCTGTTTGCACAGGGGCAGGCAGGCTGCTGCAACAAGCAGGAGACAGACTGGCATCTTCATTGCCAGCCACTGCCAATGAGTGCTTTACCATTTACAATAAAATTAATTCAGTGCTAAATTTAGTCCAAAATTCTCACTGCTAGTCAAAATCCCTTAAGTCCTCTCAGAGTTGCTTCCCAGAGTCTCTCAAAGACTCATTATCCCCCACATCCTTCCCATGCCCCCAAGTCCTGTTATTTCTTCTCTATCACTCACCCCAGACTCCACTCTGATACCTCAGGATAACTGAGCTTTGCCATTCCAGCATGGGTTATTTTGTCCTTATCACTGGAGCAATTAAGTTTTTGCTGCACTCTGCTGAAAGTTTTAAGGGGCTCAGAGCTAGAGGTTAATTACTGAAACTAATAATTTATTTATTTAGATTACATTGACTTACTTTAAGGCCTTGCAATGTTTTAACTGTAAATAAAAAATTACCAACCTAATAATGCAAGTTAGAGTACCTCTTCTTTCAAATGTCATCTGCATTTGCATATATGCAATGCATATAATGCCATGGTAACTCATAATTGCATATTTTAGTATTAGCTGAAGTCATCCTTCCTCAGACCAATACTGATTTATTTCTTGTCATAGAATTTAAAAGTTGTAACTGAAATTAAAACACCAGTTACAAGACCTTTCAAATATTTGTCAGTTTGAAGTACTTGCTACTGTTCTGTGACAAACTTAAATACCTGACAAATTTAGTATTTTGTATCCCCCCACAAACCATAATTTCCAAACCTGACTCACCAACTGTATTTTAACTTCCTAAAAGTAATTGTTTTTCTCACTCCCCACAAGCGATGAATTTCTAATTAGAACAATAATCCAACAAGTATCTAAACTTGATAGGTCAAAGTGAGAAAGTGAAATTGTTGCTCTCTTTCACATTCTACTGCAATTTATATTGTTCATTTATATGGATAAAATTCCAAAATTTTAAATTTGTGATAATAAAGAAAGGAACATTACCGGGAAGAACAGATAAATGGTGTTGTCCAAAATGACCAACTTGGACTTAGACACTGTTCCATTTACTGAAGACCTCAAGTAAAGTGAATCACCTTCTTTCAAAATCTCTCCAGAAATCAGGAACATTTTATCTTGAATCTGAAAGTTAAATGCTTTTATAAGGACAAAGGTTAACCCTTCATGAGCAATACATCAAAATATTGTATTTGCACCCTCATAACCTGTGATCCTTCATAGACAACTCTGGAACTTCAAAAAAACTTTTTTTTAAACCTTATGTATCCTTTATTTTTCAGTTAAGTGACTGTTTTGTAGCCAATACAAACAGCTCAGCAAATTATCTAATACATTCACTCAGGACAATTTTTATCTTAAACAAAGATACACTATTTATCAAGAAAAACACACCCCCCCCCCCCCCCCCCAGAATATTCAGTCTAGTGATGTTATTAAAATCCAATATTTTTAATTTGTCCTAGCATCTTGACTGTCTTCAAACTGAGGAATTCATGGTATTCAGCTGACATATTCCACAATGCTTTCCAAAAGAGAGGTGACTTCCTCCACCTTGGAAGCTTGCAGGACAAGAACTACAACATATTCAGTAAACCTACAAAGGAACAGAGCAGCAATGGAAATAGTGCCAATGAGACACCAAAACTGCAAAAGAAAGACCAAACAGAAAGGTCATTTATTTATGAATATCCCTTCCCACCCTTTCCATCAGTGGAAGCTGCACCTGTACTGCAACACACAAAGACTGTAAGAACACAAACGTAAATACATTACATTTCACTCATATGTTTACTTCCAAGTCTGACATCACTGAGCACAGCATCAAACACTTGCTGGTCTTTCAGGATGGTACAAGTAGAAATAAAACTCAAGTCTTCATTTACATAGTTGCAAATTATTCTTCCACTAAAACACGCATTGCAAGGATCCTGTTGACCTGACACTGATCCCTGAGCAGAAAATCGCTTGCTTGAGCACTGAGTACCTGCCAGGTCTAGGCCCAGCCACCTGCTCTGGTGGCTTTGCCTCAGGACAGGATGTGTAACACTCCAGAGGCACTGTCCTCCTCATAATAAGCCCCCAGTTATGTCTTCACATCTCTTATCTGCAGCTGCTCTCCATTTCCATGTCAACCCCCATTCTTTCTTCTTCCCTAGGAGTCTACAATCTCCCCAGTTACACTTTCCTCCACAAATGGTCCCCACATCCCTTCTAGCCTCTTCTCATCATTGCTGATGTGACTTCTGAGATAAGGCTCAGGTGTAAAAGCTGTCAGACATTACACAGATAATCAATACACTAAAAAATCCCAGGTATTACGGGAGGGATGTGAGTTAGCTCAATCTTCATATCAGCAGAAGTAAAGGTTTGAGTTATCATGATATACCTTTGAAGGCACAATAATTTTACCCCTATTTTTCTAGTACACCCATCTCTATACAGTCTAAGCAGTTCATAAATACTTATTCTCTTAATTGCCCTATTCTGATTATTAAAACAAGAAACAGAGACTGCATTCTTGAGTATTCATCTATTCTGGGTGCCAAATCTGAGAGAATAAGACATTCAGCTACAGGGGATGCTAGAAGGAATATTGAGCACCCAGCCAAACACAACCCCCTTAAGCCAACAACTGGAGACTCTCACATGTGCACACACAAAATTATCTACAACTAAGGCATCTTGAGCTGTTTACTATAGGAGCTCTATAGCACAGACAAAGAAGCCAATTCTAGGGGGTATCATTCATTTATCTAACCAGAAGATTCCTCAGCTCATTTGGTAATCACTCTCCAATTTCCATCTTCAAAATAAAATGTTATCTTGCAGATAATGCTCTAGAAAGCTTTTATTTATCCCACAGGAGATCCATTCTCATGCACAGAATAGAGCAGGAGTCCTGTGGAAAAAAAGTCTTTTTAAATGTAGATTTAAGTCTAACTTCCCATGTTTTCAACAGACAAATTTAACAAGGAAAATAAAGAACAAGACCTTTAAAGACTGAAAATACAAACACTTTTCTTAGCCTTGTTAGAAACATTTTAATAGCTCTTCCATGCCAATCCAGCATCTAGCACAGATAATTTCAGGTCAAAGTAACACTATCTAGCAATGGATAGAAGCAAACTAAAAATAGAATCCTGCATCTGTAATCACCAAGCAACTTTAGTAACAATTAATACTAAGAGAAATCAACAAGAAATGGATTCTTTTATCTAACGAAGTATCTGAAAAAATTGTACTTGTACCTGCATTTTGTATGACCCATCTTGATTGTAACTTACAGCTACATCCACAACTGTTCAATAAAACAAAACATGCATGTGTGAGTAGATTTAATTGGAGTATCTAGAGAATGATGACAAAAAACTCTATCAAGGCTTTCTTGATAAAAATGAGCCCTACCAACACTAAGATAAGAGCAAGTATTTTCAGATTAGCTTACTACACACTGCAGAATTCCTACTGAATTCCAGACAATTTTTCTTTCAAAGATGAACACCTGAAATCATGTATCTAAAATCTCTATTATCTGGACAGAAAACAAGTTTGTGAGGGGAGGAAGTACTCCTTTCACAACAAAAAGAAGTTCAAAAAAAGTAAATGGCACTCTTCTCTTTTTAAAATCTTAACCTCACTCATTTAAATGATGAACATGAATTAGTAGTCATTTCAATTTGGTTTAAATGTCCTCAGGATCTAACAGTGTGGATTAAACATGCAATTCTGTGAATTCCCAGCTTACACTGCATAAAACTCATACTGATTCTGTACTGTTTCTTAGCCTGAATTTTCAAGCACCAGTTAAAATAACTTCATCCATCAAGTACCTCCCTTCCCTCCTCACACTTTTTCATTAACTTACTGTTTTCCCCATCCAGCAGAGACAGTTTTCTAGTGTAACATATATTTATTCTTCTACCAGTGCTGGATGCAAATGGTGAAAATTTATCTAAAACACAAAATACACAAATATGTTATTTTTCATTCTGCTTCAGCAAAACACAATACTTAGAACTTAGGCCTTAAAATCCTTGTCCTACTCTTACTACCTTCCTATTTATGTATTTATATTGCACAGAAAAGACTGGGGAACTACTGTAGTCTGAGAGTGACAATTCCTTGATCTCCAACACTGAATAAATTGATGCTGTGTGACCTACAGAAAACATGACACTAAGAAGGGCACTTGCTGTTTTCCATGAACACATCCTCAAACAGGACCAGAGAGCATCAGAATTCAACTACACCACAGCAGGTCTACATTAACCTTTAGGTGAAGGGTCCATTAAACCCCCACTGCCTCTCCAATTCGGAGCAGAGGTAATTTTGTCTGAAGACCTTGGCCAGCTGTAGGAATAACAGAGGCAGAAGGTCACTGTGTGTGCTTATCAAGAGCAAAGAGCTCACAGTGTCACTGACCACGAATCCCAAGGGCTTTCAGACAGCGCCTGTCTGAAGGGCTTTGGGAAATGCTCTGGACATTACAGTGGTGACACATTCCAGATCTGATCCTTAACAAAAGATATAGTCTGCCCTGTGTGTGAACATTGGGAGACACCAAAACACAGAACCCTGGGCAGGCACAAAGTAGGGCAAAGAAAGAACATCCAAATTAAGTAACTGCACATGAACTCTCAAAATAAAACAACACAAACAATGATCCTTACCATCTGACTGATCTCTGAAAGCATCTGTTAGCATCTTCTCTTTCAGTATGAGCCCTAGAGCTGCCTGACACATAACTTCTCGTGGAGTTGCCTTTTTGGCTGGAAAGAGTTCGTCATAGTGTTGAGGAATGAAATTAGTGTGCACATTTCCAGCCTCAAACTGTGGGTGTCCTGACAAGCTCAGTAAGAAATCAATATTAGTGCTTAATCCTACAATCTGTAAAGAAACAAAACAGAAGCATATTGCCAAACTGAATTATGAATACACAGCTTTCTGCTCATAAAGTTTATCAATAAAATATAATTCATTCAACTGGTCTGTTTTATCAATAAAACCACTGACTGTAAAAAGACAAAAAAACAAAAGAAAAGCCAAAAACCCAAAAGCTGCTTTCTCAAAAGCACTCCGTTTTCTAAATGTTGCCTTTGTCCACTGTGAAGTTGAGCAAGGTTT
This sequence comes from Urocynchramus pylzowi, assembly GCA_013397555.1. NCBI lineage: Eukaryota > Metazoa > Chordata > Aves > Passeriformes > Fringillidae > Urocynchramus > Urocynchramus pylzowi. The sequence continues at coordinate 518,254 of VZRH01006017.1, forward strand.
AGTCTGCCTCAGAAACAGTAACAGGAGGTAATTTCAGAAAAACCCTACTTTTGGAAAATTGTGCTCTGAGTATTTAAAAGAACTTCCTAATTTGACAGGTGCTTCTTTTTAAAAATGAGTTACAATAATTCCAGTATCCCATATTTGATCTTTTAATAGTAAAAAGTAGGAACAAGGACTTCTATAAGTTTACTAGACACTATCCATTTCCTGTAGTGCAAAATAACTAATGAAACAACATCATTATTTTAGAGAAATCAGTGAAACTGGTAACTATGTTATGCTGTCAACATTTACTGACAGAACTGCTCAAAAAATTCTGGAAAAAGTGAGAGAATTCTTTTATCTCTTTCTCTTGCAGTAATTTTCATTTTTAGCTAAAACAATAAGGAGCCTTACACTTTCACTACCTGAGTCACATGAACGTGACGTTCATGTTGTTGATTTAAAAGTGTAAATTCTTTAAAAGTGTACATTCTTTATTAGGTCTGCACAAGTAATATTCAGTCTCACCTCAAGCCAAACCTTCTGAATTCCGCTTTTGAAAACAGTTATAATACCTGTAGTTTTCATAGGGGAAAAATTGAATGTTTCTTAAAAAGAACTGATAGCATATTTCTTTACCACATGTATAATCAAAAAACTTATTTTTATAAATTAAAAATTACAAGCAAACATTGTCTGACACAAATTCCACTTAAGAAACCCTTTAAGTCTGAGAAAGCTCCCACTACAATTGAAAATACTGTTTAGCCTTACCCTTCTACAAAGTCCCAGGTGCATATTCAAACTGAAGATACCAAAAAACTTAAAAATCTATGTGAAAAACTGGGCTTTACACTTATTTTTACTCACTCCACCAATGAAAACAGTTTGCAAATTAGGAAAAAATACAACTTCTGCAAACAACTAATGAATTTGAAATGGCAGTAGCAATGCAGGCTCCCTTCTGGAATCCACTTTTGTTTTACTGCAGTATTTTCTGCATGCTTTGATGGCTTGAGCTGTGGTATCACACTGGGCTCCTCCCACTTACATTGTACTGGTGCAAACTGTAGCGCAGCTTTCGGAGCGCTGCCTGCCGGTCCTCAGCCCAAACAACCAGCTTTGCAATCATGGGGTCATAATGCACAGAAACCTCATCACCTGAAACGTGGCAACAAAACAAAAATGCTGTAACATGCAACCAAGTATTTATGCAAGTTGGTAATGCAAAGTACTGGACACCACACAGCATCCAACTCAGGCACAATTCATAGCCACATTTCCCTCAAGATTAAAGTTGTTTGAGGACATGATGATGCAACATGGCATTTCAATTTTAAGGACAATTTTAGCACAGACTTTTATAAATTTTGGTAGAGGTAACATTGCTCAAATTCAATTTTCTTTACTGCAGTCAGAATGCAGGATTGCTAAATAGTGAGGATGATATCACCACCATGAGCCAGTGGACATTAATTTGGGTACAGGTAAAGAAGAGGTAAATATAATACCCAGTGATTGAACAAAAGCACACAGAAAATCATAAGGAAGAATAATTCTGTAGGGACTTGTCTTTATAACAACACTCTTTTATACAAACTTATTTAGGCCAAAGAGGGAAATGCTTACAAAGATAAGTTATTGATGTTAATTATTTCTTCTTCCATCACTGCCTTCTGTTTTACCTTGCCTGACTCCGGTCTCTATCCTGGTGAAACGATCTGCTGGGGGGGTGGATAAGTGCAACAGTGGCCCAGCTCCTGGCATAAAGTTATTATCAGGGTCTTCAGCATATATTCTAGCTTCAAATGCATGGCCCTGGAGCAGGATCTCTTCCTGCATTAGAGGAATCTTCTCTCCTGCTGCAACCTGAAAACAATAGGTTTTTTTCTTTAATGCAGGATCAATATTCTCGAATGCTGATATATGAAATATTGACCATATTTCTTCTGAACATGAACAACTAGGAAGCACATTTTAAAAAGCACAAGGAGAAAAACAGTGCCAAGACCACTGAACCTGTCCACCTTCTCTCTTTCTTTCAGTGTTGTTTGATCCCTGCTCTAACTCAGGATTCAATTCTCAATTTCCATGCTCAGATAAGGAAGACAAATGTTCCTCCTTTTTGCATCAGCATTGCCATTTTTATTTTCTTTCTGATTACACTTCTCCACCCTTAATTTCACACTACTTAAGCTGCTGTCCTCACTTTTGGATTTATGCAAACAGAATTGGGGTTTATTTCAAGTCCCCTAATACCCAAAACTTCCTGTGATCACTCAGACATGTGAATAATCTCTGCAAATTGGGTGTGTGAGGAAATCCCCTGCTCCAGTTCACCCCACTGTACATCTATTTCAGAATGTGGCTATACTGGTATAATACAAGACATAGGTTTTTGTGAAGATGTTTTCCTCCTACATCCTGATGCAAGAATGATTTCTGGGCCACAGATCCATTTCAATTAGAGTTTTAGAAACCTTTCAGCATAGCAAGGGAAAGATCAGGACCCCACTCCCTCCCATTTCCCACATTGTCTGTAATGTCCCTAAATACACTTTAAAAATGTTTTTCTACACAGCTGGGAAAGGCCTGGTTGAAATTCAGAGCACCTACACAATGCTCTACATCCAATACAGCAATGTGAGATGTTCCTGTGGAGCAAAGGAAACTCTACCCTGACAGCTGAGCAGGAGATGAGGATCTAGAAATCCATCTGGCCTCTCACAGGCAGTGTCACACAGCACTCAGGAGCAGCTCTACATGTAAAATCAATTAACACTCACCCTGAGCTGCCACTCCACCAAGTCTGTTCCAGTGATCATCTCTGTAACTGGGTGCTCTACTTGCAGCCTGGTATTCATCTCCATGAAGTAAAAATTATGTTGGGAGTCCATAATAAATTCGACTGTTCCTGAAGTATTTAACAAAAGGACACTTCACCTAAGAGCATCTTAGGTGTCCATTTATGGAAAACACATCCAAGACACTTAATTCAACTATGCCAAGACTATTATTTCTAAATCAGACATACTGAATTTCATTAAATTCTATACAAATAATCTAAAAGGGTCACAAAATTGAGATCTGAAAACAGAAGGGTTGTTTCCTTGTATATTTACATAACCTTTGTTTAGTAGCCATTCTCTACAGTAAGAGCTGCATTTCATTAGCACTTTAAAAAGTGCATCAAGACTGTTTGAAAGTATTCTGAATATTCATAGGGCATGTAGTTTTTTCTAATAAATATCCAAAGAAAGCAGTAAGAAAACAAAGTTGCAAATAATTTTAGGAGGTTATTTTTCATCTGGGAAATGGTGTGGACTTTAAAGTGAGTTGTGTTTTTCTTTTAAAGACTTTACTGCTTGCATATAAAGTATTACCCTTTGTATGCTAAAAGAAATTATTTTCCCCTTGCTCAGCTCAAACTTACTCATTCATAATGCTCACTTTCCAACAAGATTTGAGGTGATTAAATTATCTACCCCAAAATTTTGTTTCCATCCTTTAGCTGCCACTGGTCTTGAGCTCAGGTATGCTAATTTAAATCTGCAATTACATCAGAATTAACTACATGATTACTTGCTTAAACCTCAAAAAATTTGAGGGATGTGTGTCATACTCAAAAACAACCAGATGCCATTTGCTTGAGACTTGAAGTCTGATTAAGTTAAAAGCTGCACCTCCCCAGACTTACCTGCTCCCACATAATTCACTGCTTTAGCTGCTTTGACAGCAGCTTCTCCAAGTCTCCTTCGAACCTCTGGACTAATTCCTGGCTGTAAACAATAATAATAATAATAATATTACAAACTATTGGTGATCTTAAACCTGGTATGCATGAATATGTAACAGTACTTAACAACTGTAGTGAAACCCTGATCTATGTTATACTTGAAGTCTACATAATTCTTCCTTGAGAATAATTTTTCTAAAGAATGTAAATATTTTTTTTAGTTAGAACATCTTCTGCAACAAAAATAAAACAGGTTTGAGAATTACAAATAAATTATTACTCACTACATACATTCAATGGGGGATAGCAATTACTATAAAAACATGGCAGTTCATAAAAAATATTAACAATTTTCTGCTCACCCCTGGTGCCTCTTCAATGATTTTCTGATGCCTCCTTTGCACACTGCAGTCTCTTTCAAACAAATACACTGCATTGCCATGCTGGTCACCAAATACCTGGACTTCAACATGCCTGTTCCATAAAAATAAATGTTTTAATGTATTTTAATGCCCCAAACTTGTACATTTCAGTAGGATTTCTTATAAGTTTAAGTGTCTGCCCTTAAATAAATGCCAAAAATGTAGAAGTGAGGCTGCTGTTATGCAGGATTTTACTGTTTTGGACTTATTCAATCTTCTAAATCAAAGAGGATTCCTAATACCAACCACTGCAGTGAAATCTCATAGATTTAGGATAAGCAAGACACATATCTGAAGGCTGCTACCTCTTCCTTAGTTACTGTAATAAAAGTAAAACCACTTCTCTATTAATTTGATCATGATTATTCCCCTCATAACTTACTGTGCAGCAATTCACAAGAGACAGTAGCAGTCCTAGCTCAGGAATAGCACTGCTCCCTTCAAAACACCATTTCAAATGACAACTATTAGGTGACAGAAGTTTATTCTATGCATAAAACTAATAAAAATACATCACCATTCTGACAAACCCCTGATCCTGGCAAAAGAAATTCCTCATCAATGAGATTTTTCTCATGTCCACCAGACAGCACAAGCAGACTCTCAATTTTTTTTGAATAAATGCTTTCCCTATAGTGATGCTTCAAGGAAGAACAGATGTAAAGTACAAGAGTGTCAAACAGACCTCTGTGACATGCTCTTTATAAAAAATAAATTGGTTTGGTTTCACAGGACAGGCATGAGCTAAAGACTCTCACTTCTGTTTGAAATATCAAAGTAGAGGAAGATTAAATAACTGGTTTAGGACAACTGAGGGCAGCAGAAACACCATCACAGCTTGACTAAGGTCTATAGTTTAAATATTATAGAGTGATTTTTTTTCCTAGATGTAAATCGATTTTAGAAATCTCACTGCCACATCTCCCAAGCAGTAGCATTATAATTCCTGTTATTCAAAACAAAGCCACTACAAGAAACTCAATAAATTACACACAATTTTGACCAAATTAACAACTTTCATAGTGCAAATCAGACATACACAATCAATTTTAATCCTACAACTAAGCTAATTATGTTTATTTAACTAAACTAAGTTATTTAGGTTTATTTAAGCAGAATAAACATTACAGTGTTTATATTGAAACATCTATTTCTCACCTTGGATTATCTACAAATTTCTCAATCAGCATTGCATCATCATTAAAAGACTTCTTTGCCTCTCTCCTTGCTGATTCTAGTTGGTCCAGAAACTCCTTTTCTGAATGAGCAATCCTCATGCCCTAAAATACAGGAAAAAAGCTTATCTAAATATCTAGAAATACAGCACACAATGAAAAACCTTGTTGCACATACAGAGTGAGAAATTAACTTAAAAATAACAGTTTTCCTTTATTTCATAAACTTTAGCAGAATGGTCTATTAGCTTCCAGTAAGAAAATTCTATGAAGTCCCAGTGAAAGTGCCATAAGAAGTGTAAAAATTAGATATTATCATTCCATTGATATGAGTGAGCACAAAATTCAATTTTGTCCTCAAATATTAAAGAAATTTTCCAAGGTTGGTAGAGAAAAACTTATTTTTTTACAAAATAAATCTAGCTATTTTGGAAATAATTAAAATTTTCTGTATGTAATTTTTTACAGACATTTACTTCAGAGGAAAATCTGATGCAGATTGGGAGTTCACCACTCATTAAAAAGTATCTAGACACAAAATGGTATTTCTAATCATTGCTTATGCAACATTTAAAACTGTTAGCAAAGGAAGTCACAGAAACTATCACAGAAACAATTTAAAGTCATCTCATTTTGCACAAATCCATAGCACAACTTTTCTGCTTATGTGAATTACTGGAGATCCACTGAAATAAACAAAACTCTTCCAGTTTATCCCAGCTATTTATCTTCTGCATATCAAAGAAAAATGAGATTTCATAGTGCTAGATTGGCTGTTAATAAATTTTAACACGAAGAACTTTCCCAGTTTATGTTTCTTATAGAATATTGAGTCACAGATCCTGAGCCATGGTAACTTTACAGCACATGATGAACAGATGAGTTCCTTACCTTTCCTCCACCCCCACGGACAGCTTTTATCATTACTGGGTATCCAATTCTCCTGGCATGTTCCTTTAGACACTCATCAGACTGATCTTCACCATGATAACCTTCAACAACAGGAACGCCAGCAGCAGACATTATAGCTTTGGAAGTGCTTTGACAGAACAGTTTTATATTTAGAATGATAAAAATATTTTTTTTTCTTACTTTAAGCTCCAACCTGTCTAATATTCCCAATGTTAATTCTCTCCATTAAAACAGTTCCACAACAGACCTCAACAGGACTACTTGCACAGGTGGGTTACACAGCATTGGACTGTAATTCAGCACATGCTTCAAACAAACATTTTTGTTTCTCCTAGCAGGATTACACTTTAGTTTGACTGGTTTTTCCACATTATGATGCCAAAATCTAACATTTCAAATTAAAACACTGTATCCTACAATATTCAAAGTTGTACAAAGGCAAAACTTTTAATTACACAGGCTACATTCACACCACACATAAAACCCTCAAGCATAACATCTCTAATTTCCAAAATGCATGCAAAGCTTGTTAAATTACTGAGGCAATTTACTCTTACATTATGAGGTGATAAAGTTAATTCTCTCTAACTACTACTATACAGTTCCTGTGCCAGTAATAACTTCATTTCCATATTCTTGATTTATACTTCATACCTTAAAAGTCTTTCTTTGATCTAAGTAACTAAGATCCTCCATGATGAGGTAAACTTATCATTTTACATGAGCCACAATAACCCTGATGATTTGGTGCTTCTTTTCCACTGCTCTTTTGACCCATCCAATCTGACTGCTGAACCTTTACCTATACTACACTGCAATGCTTCAATTCTGGAAAAGTAGAATCATTACTTATTTAATTACTAAAATCCCAATAACTGAACAATCTTGACTGCTTATGGCTCTCAATAAATCTATAAACCTGGAGTTTATTCCTTTGAAGAAAACTGTGAAAATACAATGCAAATTGACAGAATAAAACAATTACAGAACAATTGGTCAGCTGTTAATAAAATCTGCTTTGCCAAGCTGCAAACTGCATAACCAAGTAACAAATCAGAAATAGATACCTTTTAATACCCATATCTCTGATAGCAGATGAAGGAGGACCTATGAAGATGATTCCCTGTTGCTTACACAGCTCTGCAAACTCTGTGTTTTCTGAGAGGAAACCATAACCTGGATGAATAGCCTAAAACAGAAAAATGTTATCAGCCTGTTTTTTGTATCAGTTTAGCTTAGAAAACTCAGAAACTTCATAAATCATCAAGGAAAAGCAAGATGAGGAGAAATAAATAACTAAAGACGTGAAAGTAACAGAAAATGTAAGGCCCTGATCTCCTTACCTGTGCTGCTGAGACCTTGGCCACCTGCAGTATTTTCTCCATGGCCAAGTAACTCTGCTGAGAGGGTGGTGGACCAATGCAATATGCTTCATCTGCCTGTTTTACAAAAAATACATACAACAGAGACTGGTTACTAGCAAATTTAAATGAGTTTCTGAGCTAATTATATCACTTATCCAACATCAGTTTAAATCACTGCCTTTCCTCATAGAGAGGATCAACTGGGTGAAACAAATTCTGACTTCCTCCCCAAAATCACAGTCCACTCTCTAACCCCTGCCTGTCCAGACTCAGAGAGCCAAACTTGAATGCACTTCCTGTAAAGCTGTCAGGTGTTGAGACAGAGACCAGGCAAACTTTCCACCCATTCAAGGAAAACTTGGCAGTAGGTCTACAGAAGTGAAAATCAACTTTGTATCAGCACCCAAATCTGCTTTACCCATGGAATTTATAAATGAAAAATACTGTTATGAATGAACATGAGCCACAAATTTAATCAATATACTTCACCATTGCTACGTGCATGGAATTCCTGTCTGCTTCACTATAAACTGCCACAGACTTCACCCCCATTTTCTTGGCTGTTCGCATCACCCTGCAGGCGATTTCTCCTCGGTTTGCAATAAGGATCTTCCCTATGCTGTGACCTCCTGTTTGAAAGGATGAAGCACAGTAAGAAACCAAGCCACAAAAACATTCCTGGAAACAAAGCAACTTTAAAATTCTGGGTTTTTTTACATTATTTATAAAGTTTATGCATTTCTTAAATAATGGAAAAAGCATGCTTCACCCAAAAGCATTTCCAAGCTGCTCTTTGAATTTTCAACTCAGAGTCCTTTATGGAGAAGTATGCTTAACCCTTTTTTTTTTCTTTTTTAGAATTCAAGAAATATATCCTAACCCTAAAAAAGCTCACCTCTACTTAACAGCTGATGCTTACAGTTGTGCTGTGTACCCCCTGGATTAACTAGGAAACAATCAAAGCTGCGTTGTGCCCCTCACAACAGAAGTGTTTACATATGAAGAGCACTGTTCCCCCTTGATACACACTGACAAAGAAATAACAAGCTTTGTTGTTTTGTTTTTTTTTAATCAGTGACTTACAAACTTCTACAAACTGTCATGACAGCTGCCACAACTCGATAGAAGTATAAGGCCAGCACTGACAGAGATTTCTCAGTGAGAACTAAATAGCTTAAAACTAAACAATAAAATGAAAATACCTCTCTGAATTCTCAAACATAACTCCTTAGATAATATGACCACAGAGTGAGTTTAAATCATCTTGCTAAACCCCTTTACTCTCCTTCATATATTGTTTAAATACCATTATGCCTATAAAACAATTCTCACAGACTTTGCAACATTTGTATCAGAAAAGGACTCAGAAGAAAACATCACAAAAAATAAATAGTTTTCATTAATTTCCATATACCTAAATATCATAGATAAAATAATACAAAACGTTGTTTAAACATTAAAGATTATTTCTGTTAGGTTAGCTACAGGCTCCTGTTTTCAAAACCTGTAAAGATACTGAATATTTATTTAACAATCCTGCAGTCTTTGAGCAACTAATATTCTAAAACTATCAACACTGCATAGCAATTTAAGCTAGTAGCTAAAGAACTGAAATTTCATACCTATCGTTGAGGCCCATTTCACAAATATTTGTACTTGGTTCCATTGCCTGTGCAATTATAAAGGGACAGAAGCGTTACAAGTGCATACGAAGAAGTGGCAACTGAGTTAGTTTTATGTTCAGGTGAGAGAAGGACAGCACTGAAACTTCTGATACATCGATTTACTCAGAACATATTCAGGCGTAACAAGGGAAGCTGCTCAAACTTCACCAGATTTCTCCCTAAGTACTTTCACTTGGACACAATAAAAATTATCCCTGTGCTTTCTTAGTAGCATTCAAACAGAAATAATCAAAGAGTTTTCTTAAAACAAACAAGCAAAAGACCTCTGTTTGGTGGACAGACCAGCCGCCAACTCATGAAGTACTTGGGAAAGAAGACGTGAGCAACCATAAAACAAAAAAAAGCTTAAAAAGGCAAGGGGAGCTGCTTTTGGAGAGCAAAGGTGCAAGAGAAAACAATGTGAAAGAGCAAGAGTGAGCTATGGAGACTTTTAGAAATGGAAAGTCAAACTTCAGATGATTAATGCTAACTAAATGAGATAACGGCAGTGAAGTGACTGGATAGAGCTGGGAAAGCAAACTCCTGGAACTGTTTTAATTAGTATGTAAAACAACGCCGGAATTTTGGATCAAGTCCAGCATTCTTTAAGCGATATCGGACAAAAAGACACGGGACGTCCCCGACACCACACAACCAGAGCTCGGTTGTAACAACGCGAGGAGGAATTTGTGCACGTCCTAAACGCTGAAGACACAGCTGTCATGGTCACCCTCCCCGCGCACAGGCTGCGGACCGACCGCCGGGGCCGGGGCAGCTCCACGGGACCCGCGGCAGCTGCCACAACGATTCCCAAAGGCCCAGGAGGGTTTATTCGCTCTTCCTTCCCACAGAGCAGCCCGGCCTTGCTGTGTGTCCCCTCACGCCCCGCAGAGCCCCCTCCCCTCCT
>VZRH01006017.1:528477-582080 GCA_013397555.1 Urocynchramus pylzowi
CCGGCCCGCACTCACAGCCGGCGCAGCGCCCCGAGGCAGCCGCGGCCCCGCTCGGCCGCCGCCAGCGCCATGTTGGGGAGCGCGGACGGGCGCGGGGAAAGCCCTCAGGGGGCGGGAGCGGGCGGAGGGAGCGCGTCACGGGGAGGAGAGCCGGGCACGACCGGGGCCAGCTCGGGGAGAGCCGGGGAAATGGCTCTCAGGGGCGGAGCTGGGTGGCGCCGAGGAACGGCACTGAGAGGGCAGATGGAATAAATTTCATTTAAATGTGAAACGATGCGTGTCTCTGAAGGGTTGTCGCCTCTGTGGGTGCGCTGACTCAGCTGAGCGTGCTCCTGCAGGAATGATATGCGGAGTTGTAATAGGACAGCGACACACAATGCTGAGGGTTGTTGGGAGGGGTCTGGGCATCCTGGGATAACACAATATCCCCAGATCCGGCATCTAAACCGCCTCGTGCAGCAGAGGAGGTCACAGAGCAGGGGATCAGAAAGCCATCAGAATCCATTCCGCTCCCTCAGGTTTTGGGGCTTTTCAAGTCACAGAGCCACAGAAGATTTGGGTTGGAAGGGAGCTTAAAGCTCATCACACTACATTGCTCTCGCTTGAGCAGGGACACCTTCCAGTAGCCCAGGTTGCTGCCAGCCCCATCCAACCTGGCCTTGGATGCTTCCAGGGATGGGGCATCCACAGCTGCTCTGGGCAGCCTGTGCCAGGGCCTCAGGGCCTCACCACCCTCACAGGGAAGATTTTCTTCCCAATATCTATCAGTTTAAGGCCCAGCCCACCCCAGTGCAGGGCCTTAATAAACCTGCCCGGCCCAAGCACAGTCAAAATAAGTATTTCCAGTTGTTGTTTACAAATAGCAAAGCAGATGTGCTTTTTCACGACAGGAATATACAAGCTGTCTATTACAATAGTGGCAGTGCTTAATGTCTTAAGTTTTCTCCATTAGCAGTTTCTTACATGAAGAGCATCTTCAGTATGCAGGCAATCTCTGCTTGCTCCACTCTTGCTATTTTTACTTTGCCGTGATGACCCCTCACACCAGTGACTGGAAGGTTCAAGTAGGTTAAACAGACACCGGATCAGCTTGGGGAAATCATCCATTGGACCTGACTGTGAGAGGGATCAGCACTTGCTCTAAGGATGAGATTTTAAAAACTAAATTATTAAGTGAAGCTTCCACTTTTCCATAATCCATTCACTCCAATCTTCTTCAACATAAGATGCTGACAGTGTAGATCTTACTTTTGCCTTTCATAATCCAGATTTTTAAAAGGTCATTGTTTAATTTGTCTCTAAACACAAGATGGCAGCATTTTATGTAGTTTAACTGTTGGACATTGGGGAGAGCTACAGATATTTTACAGTACATAAATCAGAGGTGGGGGAAGAGACTTTTAGCAATAGAACTAATGGAAGTGGCAAACTCATTTATATTGCAAATCTGCTCTTGGTGGAGGCATCCTGCCAGCTGGGCCTTTAGGGCTTGCTAAGTCAAGCGGGATCACCAGACTGTACATGCAGATGTTTGAAAGTACAGTGTAATAAAGCTTAAATACGGAAATAATAATTTCCTCAGTGACACCAGTAATATGTTTGATGTGCACATCCATAGTCAGAAGCACTCAGGTGAACCTACTGATGTAGTGGATAGGTTGGGTTGGCAACATTTTTTTTTTTTTAATTTTATTGCGGAAACTGGGCATATTTTGAAAGATGCTTTGATTAATAATTTGAGTAGTTTGCTTGTAACATTTTTTTCCATGAGCAGGTTGTGAAAAATGTAATGTGAAATATAAATTCATTTTCCTTGACCGGATCACAAAAAAGCTATTCCTTTGTAAAATGAGGTTAAACATTGTCTGTACTCATGATTCATAATCTACAAACATTTTTGTGATATAGGAAAGCCTCAGTAAAACTGAAGTTAAACTAAGATCTATGTCTCTAATAAAACACAATTGAACACCTTCCTTTTTCCCAGCTGCCATTTATTTTGTTTCTGCATGTTGGAAATGCACCTGCTCCTATCTAAAATTGTGAAGAAAGAGCTAAGTAAGAATCTGAGTCATATAATAACAGTCATAATAAAGTGCTTGGGATCTACCAATTCCATAGGCAATAAGACTCACAGAAAAAGAGAAATGTATGTTTTGTGACTTTTTGTGGCTAGCTGGGAAAGCCCAGATGCTGATGAAAGCCCAGCAGTGTTATGTTGCTGTGGCAGATAAACTTCAGACCGACATTCCCCTGCCTTGTTGCCATGCAATGGCCACAGCCCTGAATGTGAGGAAAAAAGTGTAGTGTCCAAGTCTTGTCACCTTAGTCACAAAGGGTTAACTCCACAGAAATCTTTCTCTTCCCACGCTGGTTATTTTGCTCAAATTGATGCTTAAAAGATGCACCTCCTTTTTTCTTCTAAATATTCTGATGCAAAGGTTTCTTCAATGAATTCCAAACCTTTGTGCCTCTGGGACAGTCCAAGGTGTGACTTATAGATGGGGACTTTTTGCCTTTAAGTAAAATAGTTGACTTTTCCTCCATCGGCCACTAAACCTTGTCAAGAAAGAATTTTGAAACACCAGCAGCCTTTGAGGGCCTACTTCACACACACAAGTGTGTATTTACCAGCCCAGCTTCTAAAACATGAAGAAGTAAGGAATCTTGCCACTAAATAGGTGCAAGCCTGGCACCAAATTTAACATTGTACCAGGCCAAGCAAGTGCCAAAGGGCAAAGCTGCCCCTGCTCTCCAGGCAGCCCTGCTTTTCTTCTGAAGGACAAATCAAGGGGCTTGCAAAGTTTTCACCTTGTGACATTAAACTATCCAGCATCTAGGGATATGCACTGGCACCAGACATGAAGTGAAGCATAATTCTGGTATTTTATCCCTGAGGGAAGTTACAGCCTCACTGCTGCCCTCACTGGCACTTCTCCAACAGCCAAGTTCCTCAATCAGCTGCTGGCAGCAGAGAGATTGTTTTTTCTCCCCCATCTTTATCACGTCTTCTGCTTTCCTGAAGTCCATCTTAGACCCTTTGCTTCATGTAGCACACAACATATGAGACTCACTCAGCCATTTCAGAGATAAAATCATTGCACACTCTAATGATTAAATACAGCCTTTATTATGGAAACACCAATAATAGAAAAATAAAGAGCATATCTTACTTCTCATAGCAAGTTATTTTCAGCAGCCATACATTATAGCAAGCTAGAAGTGATCAGCCAAGTTATGTTCCGATACTCAAGATGCCAATCAAAACTTCCTTCCCCTTTCAACTGAATTAACAGCTGTTTCTTAATTTGTGCTTGTCCATTAGAGAACAGAAAGGACTGAAAGAAATTAAACTCTGCTTTTTAAACTCCTCAGTTACTTGTCTAAGTGTGACATCATTGTGTTTCTGGGATACCCTCATTTTGTCTTGATGTGCAGAGACCACAGGGGATGGTCTGTCATGGGAGCTGCAGCATTGCACCAGGGAGCCATCAGGATGTGGGGATGTGCTCACCTCCTGGTCCCTGTGATGGTCCCACAGCCTCCTGACCAGCACATGCTTGCACAGAACCTAAGCTTTGCTTCCCTGGTGGATTCACAACACCCTGATCAGCACCTTCTGGTTCAGAGCTGGGTTGGTCTGAGCCTGCAGCTGGGGGAAGAAGTGAGCTGGGGTTGCTGAGTCACTCTGGGACGAGCTGCAGCCTTGTCACCTCCCACAGCAGACAAAACTGCCCTGCTGCCCCACAGTATTGCCATTATGGCCCACCTAGTGTGCAAGCAGTTTACCAAACATCCTCCTTTGGTATGGTGCTCTTTTAGGGACTTTTTGCTCAAGATATTTCCTCAGACAAGATGTTTAAAGGAGCAAGTCTGGCAACACCAAGAGGAATTACCCCTATAGAGTCTTCCCAGTAGGAAGGAGACCTCAAAGCTACTCCATTACATTAAAAAGTGCCAGCTAAATATATTCCTGTATTCTGGCAGAAAACAAACATGGGCACCATCTTTTAGAGCTGCACGTGGCAGCTCAGGGAGCAGCTGGGCTGTCTGATTCTAATTCAGTATTAAATGTGGAGAGGCAACACTCCCTGCTATGCTGACACATCCCTGCAGGCTTGGTTGGGTTTTGGGATCAGGGATGGAGGTGATGGGATGCAGGCTGGGTCACAGCTGGGAGGAAGGCTGCACTTCAAGGCTGGGATCTCCTGATGCAGTGAGGATTTCTCCAATGGATACTCTACTGCTGTAAAGCACTAACTCCATTGGATTAATTTTGCTGCATGTTGGCAGCATTTCCTGGGAGCATCCAATGGTTTCATTGCTTTGCACCACGTGCACTTCACCAGTGCCAGTTAGAGCAAGCCCAGAGTATCATTCATGTACAAATGGCAGAATGCAGCTTCATAATAACAGCAAACAAAAGATAGCAAGAAACAGCATAAGAACAAATAAGGTAAATCTGAATCCAAACGTCCAATACCAACATGTTGATTTACTACAGAAAGAAATGTCCACATGTAACAGACTGGGATAGTGACATCCCTACTGCAGGCACAGGCTCATTTTCAAATGGAAGCTCTTCATCCATTTACCTTTCCTCCCAGACATCTCATTTTTTTAAAAAAGATGAATGCTTTATTTGAGTATAAAAATCTGTTTTCTAAACAACAGATTCATAGTATTAAGTAACCCTGCGAATTAGAGGGATCTTATTAGGCCCAAGGTCTGAGTCCAGTGGCTGCTTGTCTGCTGAGGGGAAAAAAGAGGAAGGGAAAATGAGCTCAATAAAGCTCACTAAGCAATATGAACAGTGCTGGAGCCCTTTGCAAAAGAATAATTGAAATACTTACATTTTAATTTGAGTATTCAGCTGAATACAGTCCAAATCATGGTGTCTGTATTCAAGGCTTGAAAGTTTGGTGTCCTATTTCTTGTGCTGTTTTACCTTATAAATGTATTCAGCTGTTCCTGTGCTCACAGCTGGTTCTGATGTTTCTCCAAGTGTAAAAGTGCTTTACAATTGCCTTTATCTTTCTTATTTATTGCTTCATTCAGACTCAAAGGGAACATTTTTAGAGAATGTTAATTACTTCCACAGCTACATATTATACTGATTATAGAGCAGTATGGCCACGTTTCCTGCTTCACACAGACCAACATCTCTAATTAATTCATAGAATGGAAGAATTTCTTTTCTTTCTTCATTTAAATAAGTAAACTTGCAATGGTGAAATACTAGTAAAATATCAAAACTACTTTTAAAATACTTAAGGGAATATCTGACATGACATAACCATCAGTTTTATCCAGTAAAAATCCAGTGAGGTTTCATCACCATTAATAACTGTGCAGGATTTTGGCCATTATTCATAGAAACTAAATTAACTACCAGCATTTCCTTTTTGTTTAGATACAGATTAAACCATCAAGGCATTTTTGCCTATGACTTCAGTCTTTCTTTTGTTTAATGAGTGCCATTCCACAGTCCTTTTCCAGGCCAAACTTTTATTAGTAAAATTTAAACCATTAGCCTAACTCCTTGGAAGAATTGTGCTCTTATTGAATATTATTGTCTCTTTTGCAAATGCTTTTGTACATAATTTCTTATCATCTTGATGTCATTTGCTTCGGTAAGCAGAAGCAAATTTGTGTGGCATATACACATGTGTATGTGTGTATGTTCACATTTCTGCACATGTAAATCTTTTGTGACAAGGAACTTTTCCTTGTTACAACAAAGAACACAAGCTGGACTTAAATCTCAAAAGCAATTACTATTCTCATGCCTTCATCATTGGTTTAGCAGGAAATGGACTACAAAGTGTGTCAGTGTGCTTTGGAGCAACTCCAAATTATTTCCATGTGAAAATCCAGCTGCTCAGCTGTGAGCACACTGGAGAACACTCACTTACAGGCAGAGTTTGTCCAAGGCCTGTGCAAGCTTTTATTTCCTACTGAAACCCTGACCATACAGCATCAGTGGATTTCCATTTCTCACAGACCTCATGCAGGTGCCACAGTAGTGGTCACTTAATCCCAGTCATTTCCAGTGAGTGTGGCATCTTCCTGGATTAAGAGACCGCCCTGTTGCACCAGTAGAGGACATTTCCTGGGCTCAGTGTGGTCACTGTGACAAGTCTATGTCTGAAGAGCACATGGGGGATGCCTGGGTTCTCACAAGACTAGGAACATACTAAGCTCCAGGGTAAGAGTCACAATTACCACTCTGTCTTTGCAAAGGGCTTAGTGGGAGAACCCCAGGAGCTTAGGAAGTGTAACTGTGTGTAGGACTGGTGAGAATTTGCTTGTGAGTGGAGTCACACTGACAATTCCGCTGAGATTTTGGCACACACCGTGTTCTGAAGAAAGCTTTCAGTGAGCTCTCACTTAGCAGGGTTGTCTGTAGCTGTGGGCCTCTGGTTTATTCACCTGAAGGTCAGACTTACATCTTTTGATAAATCTAAACACCATCATTAACAAACCTGATGGATTTTCTGGGGGCTAGTGATACTGCTTGCTTTAAGCTATTTTTAGGAATCTGGCTTAGGTGATCTGAATGACCTCCTTTGTTGGCAACAGAGAGAATTTAGGCTCCTCATTTTGGACTACATCTGAATTAGATGCTAAGAATAGCCTAAAGCAGAAGGTGTGAGTTCTCTCCTTCCCACCTTAAAAAAACTCCTTCCAGAAGCATTCATAAGCTGTAAACACATGGTGTCATCTCACTTAAAAATGTGGCTCCAGGGCAGGGAGATTGCCAGGCAGAAGCAAAAACTCCTGTGATTTCTCTGCTTGCTGCACACACTTGGAAGCACAAGGGCACCTCAGATGCGTTCATATCCTCTATGTGGCTTCCTCCTGGAGATCAGGAAGGTGGCAAACACAATGACAAACAATCCCAGGATACTCAGGCACACCGCAATGGGAGCTACTTTGCCGTTTCTATCAGGAAAACATTCTTCTTCTGAAAGGAAAAGGAGATCAGAGAATGTTACAGCAGAACACCATACTCCTCAACTGTACATCTGTATTCCAATAAAGTTGGCAAATACAAGCCAGAAGTTCTCAAAACCTTACTTTCTTTTGTTTTTTTCTTTCTTTTTCCTGAGCTGTACTTAACTATACTTTTTATCTGTTGTGAGCCTTATCTCAAGAAAACCATCCTTGCCCCTTCTGCAGAGCTCTGTGGTTCCCTGGAGAGTGGCTCTTCTCCCTCACATCTGCAGGAATTGTTTCACCACTCAGCACACACACAGCAGGGACTTTCTTCCCAAAAGCAGATGGAGAGCATCACAATACAAAGAGCCAGCCTGAAAATAAAGAGCAAAACTTTCTGCATGGTCAAAAGCTGCTTCTGTCTGACATCTGTATACTTTTTCCTAGTGAAGAGGATCAGGCCAGAGACAGAAGCCCATAGCCCAAAACATCACTAGTGCAGTAGGGATCCTTGTTAAGTCAGCGTTTTCTGAGAAAAATCAAATTCTAATTGTTCTCTCTGTTTAATTCAGGGTATTTGTGGATAATGGTGGCTAACTCAGAACATTCAGAGACTAGGAAGGCAGAAGCCTTGGACATAGTCCAGGGAGTTGCTTTAGCAGTACCTTTGAAATTTTGTTGTACATATGATGATATCAGACACAAATCATATCTTTGAAGGACCATCCAAAGATATCACTCCATAACATACCCCTTAGCTACAGAGAGGGCAAATTCTGGCCTCCTCAGCCAGTTCCTACCCAAATGAATATTCAAATCATCCTCTGTTTAACAGAAACTTATTACTTTAAAGTGAACTTCTAGACTGAAGTAAATTGGCAGCTTTCCTATGGAGAGACTGCACCACGTGGGCCACTGACAGAAATGGAAAATTTACCCAGTAACAATGGCAGGATCAGCCTCAAATTCAAAATACAAATGTAGTCCTGGGAGTGAAGGCAGTGTCTGGGAATGACCACTAATGTGTTATCCCAGAATTGGATCAGACCTACAGTTCCCACCAGACCTACAGGAATGATCTTTCTTGAGCTCCTGGAAAAGACAGACCTCTGTCGTGTTGCTGTGAGTGGCACCTGCAGAGCAAACTGTTCTCTAAGCAGGGCAGCGTGGTCAGCTAAGCCCCACAGCTAAACCCCACAGCAGATCCCAGCTCAGCAGCAAATCCAGTTTACAGCCAGGATCCGAGGGAGAGCCCACACCCTGTGCCCCCTCACTCCCTGGGACTGTTCTGAGGCAGGATTCGACAGCGCTCAGAGATAAAAACCTCGACTCTTATTCCATCACTGTGCTGGCACAGGTTGTAGCTTGGCTTGGGCTTCTCCCCCATGGGAATTTTATACTGTCAGTGGGCAATGAGCCCAGGGAACATGTGGAGTCCATGACATCATGTCACAGCTCCAGAGCCTCCACATGGCTCTTCCCAAAGCCTGATCCTCTTCTGCTCTAATCCAGATGGTGATGCAATGCCACAAAGCCAGCAGCATGAGCATTCTATTAGAGGTTGCCTTTTGAAAGCTCCTTTTAAAAGTCTAGTTAATGTAACCTGCTGTTAAATGAGCTGAAAAATATTTGCATCTAAGTGTTGTAAAAGCCAGAGATGTTTGAATTGGCCATTTTGCTTTGATGAAACATTGGGAATAAAGGAATGAACTCTATATGCTCCAAAAGGCCCTTTTACAGATTTCCAGACTCAAACAGGTCAAGCTATTGATATAACTCTGCTGTAATCTGTACAAAATTGTAAGGAACTTGAAACCAGTGACCATTAATGGTTTCTTTTTCTTCCCCATTTAAAGATAAGCAAATCAGGAGCAACAGAAGTGAAACTGTCAGTCTTGAGACACCCAAGGGGAGGAGGCTGATGATGTGTTTAGTCATTCCTTCACTGGGGATTTTCTCTTTCAGAATCTGCACATGCAGCCAATACACAACAGTTTCATGACTGTTTTATAGCCACAGGGGAATTATTTCAGAGGTGGGAGCTGCTTTCTCAGCTCTCTGATTAAAAGCAAAACTAATTTAAATTTGTATATGGTATTGACTAGCAGAGATTAGTCAGACTTGGCGAGAGAGGGGGAGAAACAGACAGCATCTTTCTAAGCTGAGCCTCTCCTAGAGGTGAGACCATACCTAATCCCATAAGTAATATCATTCATTGTACATTTGAATGGGAATGCAGGGGCTGGATGGAATCCCATGAGTTCTTCCAGCTCATTGTTTTCCCATGAAAAAATTCTCCATAGAATAAGAGCATAGATGGGATTCTCAGCGTGGAGAAGGACTATGTCTTTAAAAAGCCCCAAATGTTGTTTCCCATTATACTCCTTTTAGAATGGAAAAGGTAACAAAAATGGTGACCTTACAGAAGAAGAATTAGTCAAAGAGAGCCAAACTGAGTCAAAAGACAGATCTAAAGTAAAAAGAATACAGGGGCAATATTTTGTAAGCATGCAGAAAGACAAGTGGCAGAAGAGAGAATGTTTTATTGATGCATCTGAAGGGCTGGAAAGCTGGTCAGCCCCTCTGTGCACCTGAGTTCTTGTATGGAAATGCCCTGAGAGGAAGCCACAGAAATGAGAAAATGGACAACCTGAAAGAGACCACAAGGTCCCAATGAGTCCCCCTCTCTGGTCATTGTCTTTTACTGAGATACCTGATTGCCACTTTGTGGCACTTCTCCAAGAAAAGACAAACTGAAGAGATGAGCATCATGTTTAATTCTGAAGCTGGGAGTGATCCAGTTGTGCTCCTCCTCGGGAGCACATTTCATCATGTCTAGACACAGCTGCTCTGAAAATATCATTCTGCATTCACAAATATCCCTTATTAGCCGGCAATTTTGCTGCTGCAGCTGAGGGAGTATCAGGAGCCTTTTAGAATAGCTAAAATCTGGCTATATTGAGAACAGTGACCTGGAAATGAACTTTGCATGTTGGGGTTTGGGCAGTGCACTGGTGGTGAACACACTTCTGCTTGTTCCAGGAGAAAATGGATGAAGAAGAAAATTGTGGCTCTAGAGCTGAACATTTTTAAAGAGAAGGTGAAACAGAAAGTACTGAATGTGGGGGGAAAGGTATTTTTCCATCCTCCATAGGTATTAGCACTGTATTGGAAATTACTCAGGAAAGGTTGAGAAAACAGCGTGGGATGTGTATGGGTACAATTTGGCAGATTACATCCATCAGGCCACCAGAGTGCTGTAGATCTGGGAAGGGAGGAAAAGTATCCTTCTACTCACCTTTTCCAAACCGGTCACCCACAATGTCAAATGCCTGTAGCTGCATATGAACAAAGAGGATCTGGAAGTTCTTCTCCAAGGGGAAGATTTGCCTGCTGGCACACTTAAAGGAATTCCCCAGCTTTGTTGTGAACAGCTTCTCATTTAGGGCTGCATAGTAAAGCATACCTGGAGGCCAGAGAGAGACAGATGAGAATCCACACTGACTCCATTGGAACCAACATCTTCCTGAGGTAACATGGTACCAGAGGTGACTGGTACTGAAAGCATGAACATTTTCTCTATAAACTATCACTGATTCTTCTTACATGTTTAAATGAGTGCTTTAACTATAAATGGGCAACTCAGCTGAGCTTAGGTCTGAAAAAGTGGCTAAAATTTCAGATGCATCTTCAAATCACATTTTAACAAATTGAGTCTGCAGGAGGAGGTTAGAATTCTCACAGAAGCAGGCAAGGTTTGAAGTATTCTGAAAGAGTGAGGCAGGGAAAGCTTTTGAGATCAAAAAGAAAAGGCAATAATAGTGATGTAACTGCAGCCAGGGCAGGCCCCTTCTCTTCCATTTTTTTACCTTAATATTTAGGTGAATGACACATTGAAAGCTTGATAAAACACATATTTGCAAAATCCAGTGTTTTAAAGATGTGAAAGCTTATCCCACACCCTGAACAGTTTGATGTGAAATTAAGACAGGTTAAAATCACTGACCTTCAGAAGATAACTGTATTCTGCTCTCAATTTTAGTGACAGAGTAACTTGGAGCTTGCTGCAAAAGAAGATGTATCTTTATTCATAATACATGCTCAAACTTGCAGGGGAAAGAAACACAGTTTATCTCAGCAAAATGGTCATAAAGAATTTCCCAAATAATCACTTTGTAAAGCATCACTTTGGAACCCAAGAAGCAACTCTCTTGGATGTATTTTTCTTTTCCGAATCTCAGCTGCATCACCAGTTCTGTTCAGTTCAATGAAATGGGACCATGCAGGTGTCATTTTACACAAACTGCTCAAGCTGGGCACTCGTGAGGTACTTGTGATAACCAATAGTAGGAAGATTGCTGACATGGAAAGTACCTGGCACAACAGCACAGAACAAAATTTCCAGCCAGGTGCCCTGAAACCCTGATGCAGCCTGGACACTGCTCTCCCCTGGAGTATCACAGGGTGAGAGACAGCCTGGGAGCTTCTCCCTGGTAGCAGTGTTGGAGTAAAATGTGATGCCTCATGCAGCAGCCCTGCTACCCAATTTAATTCCTGCTGTGAGCACACAGGGACTGGTGAGCGCAGCTGATGGATAAATGGCAGTAGATATGAATGTCTCCTGTGCACTTGTAGGATGGAGTGGGAAAATTGAAGAAAGAAATGCACCAGAGAAGAGGTTCTCAGCATCATTCCAACGTAAAGACATAAATATGACCATTTTTGGGGGGCAGTGCTTTGTTCTGTTTGGCCACGGTTAAAAACTTTGCTTGGGGAAAACACCTGCTCCTACTTCACATCTTGTGGGTTGGTTACACAACTTCCTTTTTTCAAGCCCTTCACAGAGGCCGCTGGAGTGGTGAGCACTGAACCAGCCCCTCTCCTCTGCCACCCCAGCCCCAGGGCCTGGGCCAGCTCCTCTCCCACAGGGACAGCCACAAGTGCCACTGCTGGAGCACTCCTGCTTCAAAGCACTGAGAGAGGCTGTGGGGACCAAACACAAAAAGCCAGCAGCAAACTGTTTTCTTATTAACTTGAATTTCAAAGCAGTCCAAGCTGAGCCCTGCTATGCTCTTGAAGCTTATCTTTAAGTGGAGGGTGCATTGTCTAATGCAGTGCCAAAAACCACCTTTTTCAGGGCAAGGCAAGTCAAGCACCTCCTAAAGGTTCACATCACTCTCCTTAGCACTGCTGCAACCTGGGGGCTTTCATGGGTACTTGAAACCCCAGCCTTTCCCTAAGGATTCTTGTAACACCAAAAATGCTCCTCTTGTTGCAGGAAGCACACATATAAAGCAAATACTCAGAGTCTGAACTGATCCTTTGTTTTGAAAGAGCTCCTTCATTTTTTACCTTACTTTTCCTCTGTAGCTCTTAGAAAACGTTTTGCCGTAAGCTAAAATAAAGATGACTACTAATCAAAATATTTTCTCTGTTCGAGAATTAATGATACATGTGGGGTATAATTTGCTGTTCCCTCCTGGACTTTCTATGAAAATGACTGATTAACCATTTGTACTTTTCTTAATTGTCTCTAATTTGAGCTTGGAACCAGGCTACAAGACTGACATTTAGCTTGATTAATTGAAGGACACAGATCAGCAGTGATGGCCAGATGCAGCTCTCAGCTGCTGTGAAGCTCCAGGACGTGTTCATTACACCTGACAGAGTTTGATGGGATTCAACCCAGGCTGTGTTCCTGCCCATTCCTCCCTGCCCATTAATGACTTTATACACAGTGTTAGATCTGTTTTACCTCTGCTGGCATAATCACCCAGCCCTTACAGCTTTCAGGTAAATAGTGCTGTCTCCCAAAATGTGAAAATGTCTGATTTAGCAAGAGGATGGCTGCATTCAGGGATTTTCTCCTGTGCTTATAAAAGCTGCAGCACTCTTGGTAGCTTGTGTTAAAGCCACACCTACATGTGATGCAGCCCCAGTGGGGAACATGGAATTAATAGAAACAATGTCAAAAACAAAGCTCAGTTTCCCACTGTGTAAGCAGGATCTCTCATCTTGCCCAAGTTTCTGTGTGTGTTTATAGGTCTCCCTGGTATGGTGCATTTTAAGGCCACTTATCTACAATTTTGTTGATGCAGTTCACTTGTTTGGAATTTTCCACTCAGAAATTAGATGAAATTAGACTCCTTCAGCTGTGGATGTGTCACGGCTCCTGGGCACTTAAAACTGCACAGGCTGTCCTTTGAATTTGATCACCCCAGCTGGCTTTTAGGACATACAAATGGCTGAGAGCAACTTCACAGTGAGAGTCAGAGCTCCCAGCACACCTTGTTCCTGCACAGGGACTCCAGTCCCAAACCCTTTCCCTCTGCACCACTCCAATGCAAACAGCAGATCTGACCTCCCCTCCCATGAGACTTTTACCTATGTAAAAAAGAGACTCTGATTTTGCTTGGCTATTCCTAGACTTTGTGTTGCTTGATGGGCAGCTTTAACATGGCTCTCTGGCACTTTCTGTCAGAGAATGGTAGAATACTGTGCTTACCCTTCACTTCCAAATGGGAAGTTCAAACAGAGCTGATTTAACACTGAAGTCAGTTGTACTGCAAGCACAACATTGCACCGGGCAGCCTCCAGAGGTGTTTTCCAATCTAAATTAATTAAACCATGGTTCAATGGCTCTAGCCCTTTGGGAAGAACAGGAGTGACCATGCCTTATATACACATGGAAAACAAGCACAGAGATAGATAAAATGCCTTTTCCCACAGCTCAAGCTGGATCAAAGGCAGCTTTGCTTTGTTCTTGCTTTCCAGTCCTAAAGACTCCTTCCCTCTAAATGCAACAATTACCTTTACAAAGGTGATGTTTACAAATCCTCCACTAAAAGTTAAGTTCAGCTCAGACTGCACCATCCCACAGCTTCCAGATATCTTTGTCGCATTGGGGTTGACAGTCACATATTCCATCTGCTCCTGTAGAGAAAAGAGACATTGCAGGGCTGCTGATGAATGAAAGCAAACATGCAGAGATTTAATAACTTTAAAACATGCAAAGATTTGCCCTTTTTATGCCCCCAGACAGGCTCTGTTCGGCTGAATGAACAAGCCAGTTGTGGTGGCAGCTGAACTGCTGCCTGCCAGGGTTGTTCCCCACTTATAAACCAGCACTGGTGGTAGTCTGACACAGCATTGTGCTGTTCCAGTGCATTAAGCTGGCAGAAAATATTGGGTTTCTGTTCATTCAGTGAACTGATATGATTCAGGCAGGGTCAGGTGAGTATGAGAGGTAATTTACAAAGAGGAAGTACCTTATGTTATTATCAACATCTCACTATGGTCTGGTGAGGTTGGGAATCCTCTCCCTTCCTGGCTTCTGCCAGGACAAGGGATGAAAATTACCTTTACCAACATTAGTCACTCTTCCTGTGTTAGAAATATTCAGACATCAAACATGAGTATTTGTATTTGTAACAGGGATGGCATAAGAACTCCAGAGCCCGAGGATGTAGCTCCATATGGTATATTAATGGAAGCAACAAAACCTTAAGCCTGAGGGACACAAAAAAATTGCCATTTCAAACTGTATGGCATCTTTTGCTGAATCATTCTCAGTGGATCACTTCTAGGAGAGAGGAGCAGCTCTTCAGGACCTGGCAGTTCCCACGATCCTAAAATGTCCATCCATCAGCATCAGGACAGCCCACCTCTAAACCCAAGTCTGTGAACTGGCAATTTTTTGCTTTCGTTGCAACTCACAATGCCAAGCTCTTACCTGAAGTCAGTTCAGATTTTAACAAACCTCCCATTGTGGGAAGCACAAATAACCCTGCAGGCTGATCCCCTGCCCCAGCATTGCTCCCACACAAATATCACTGAAGTAAGAAAGCACCTTTACGTCCCCCTGGCATCATCATCACACAGGCCAAAGTACAGCAGCTGGCATGCTGTGGCACATGAGGGGCCTTAGACTGGCAGCAAACCACTTATTTTGATCACAGAAACTAATTCTGAAAATGGCTTGGAAAGAGGAAAAATAAACTCCAGGTAATGAATGAAGTCTCTACAAAGCTCAGCTTCCACCTCACCTGTTGTGTATTTCGGGCCATCAGCTGCAGACCCATGACGGCTTTGACGCAGGTCCCGTTCCCATCAGAAACGATGTAGGTGCCTATGGGGATGGCAGAGGGCTGTGGGGTGGGAGGGGGTCTCACTGTGCTGGCAGGGGATGTGGGGGCTGTTTGTGTCCCTGCATGGGTGGCTGTTGTGTTGGTCACGGCCGTGGCTGTTGGACCACCGGTGGCTGTTTGTCTCGGTGAGCGTGTGCTGGGCCCGGCCCTCTGCGTGCTGGTGGCTGCAGAGGCGGTGGTGGCAGCTGCCCCCTGGGTACTCACTGTCTCATACTCCAGGGAGGTGTTGGTGGCCACTGCTGCAGTTCCTGTGGTCACACGTGGTCTACTACCGTGCCTGGTGGAGGACACAGGGGGAGTGGTTGTGTTCTTGACTGGCCCTGTAAGCGAGGGCATCGCCGGGGTCGCGGCCTGGCCGGCCATGCTGGGGCCATCTGCAGGGGCTGTGGACACGCTGCCTGCTCCTGCCCGGGCTGCCGTGGGCTGGCCTGCAGCTGAGGTTGCCTGGAGCTGCTCTGTTGTCTGCTCGGTTGTTCTGTGGCTCGTGGGTGCTGTTTGAAGAGGGCCTGTGCTGGTAAAATGAACTATGGTGCTTTGATGGGGTGAAGAATGATAAAAGGAAAGTGGCTGAGCAGAAGTAGCCCTTTGGTGGAAGGATGCGGTTTCTGGAGACAGTTCAACCCCCAGGGCCATTTCAGCAAAGCAGGAGGAAAATGCTGCAAAGAAACTAAAGTCAGTAGTCTAGAAACCTTTACATTTCACTTTTATGTTGATAACCACAACAGACCTGCACTGGCTTTGTTATCAAATGGGTGATACAATTTCACTCTTCATTTGGCTCCAGTCATGATAGGACAGTGAAGGCAGACACCCTGTAGGACTATCCACAGCTAGGCACCACTCACACCTCTGAATATTCCCATTCCAGGGGAGCACACTGGCTCCCAGCTCTCCACACACTGAGGAACAATCACAATCCCCACAATCCCCAGGCCGCACAAGAATTCCCTGCAGGCAGTAGTTCAGCAGGATTTGCTGGAAGCAAATTGTTGAAGCCTAAGATAGATGAAGTAGGGTGTAGCAGCCAAAGGGGTTGTTGGTTTCTTACCAACAAAGTGTAGGGAATGGGGATGTGCCTGTGTGTGTGAAGGAAGTGAAGAACAGGGAAATTCCACGTATTTATTTTGTTGTAGCCATGTCAGCTTGAACCCTGGAGTTCTTCCTCCTGGAAGAACCCAAAGAAAGATCATCCCTCAAGTAATGGGCTTTCAGAAAAGAGAAAAAAAAATCAGGGTGCATCATCCAGGACCACATCAGGAAATAGTTTCAGCACCAAAATTATGCTTTCACCTAATAACATTTACAGAAACATGTCCCTTGCAGAAGTGAAAAAACAATATCTGGCTCCTAAATGTAAATACAGAAGTGAACAAAAAGTGGGAAAGTACACTGTAGAATATTTGAATGTCACAACTCTTCTGCTTGAGTCTTTGTGAGTGTGCAACAAGACTCTGGAAAGACAAGGTCGATTTAAAGACATAAATCACTGATATATGTGAATTCTTTGATGTACATAAAAGTATAGGTATAGCTAAATGCTTTACTGCATAAATTAGTGGGAGGACAGAGATAAATTCTCCAGTTTGGAGACAGAAGGGACTCAAAAGTCCAAGACAGCTCATATTCCCAGCAGTACAGCTCCACAGAGAATGCCTCAACATGTCTGAGTTCACTGTACACTGGTTCTTTCAAAGAAATTTCTCATGAATCAGTGTCAAAGTTGATGGCAGGCAGGCTGCTGAGATTAGACTTTTAGGATACATTAATATCAGAGGCATATTTAGAGTGAAAATGGCTGAAATCTCACAAGTTCTTCCATTTATTCATGTATTTATTGTCATTCATCACAGACAGAGATCTTCAATAATAGCTGAATTCACAAAATCTAACCATTCTTGGATACATATAAACTAAGTAAGAATAATAAAACTTACTGGGTTTTGAATCAAATTCAAGATAAAAATCAAAGAAACAAGAGCAGATGCACAGAACCTAACTCTTACCACAAAAGTAAAAATGGCTATGCTGGAGAAGAGCAGAAATGTAGATGCAAATACTCCATACTCCTAAAATTGCCTGGGTTTCACTCTGAGCTGTACAGAACATACCTGACTGCCACTTTAGGTGTTACCATCAAAATGCAACCTGAGACAGTTGAAAAACCTCAAAAATATTGTGACTTTTCTCAAAATGAACCTAAAAAATGCATAGTTCATATGATACTTTAGTTCATTTTCTCTCTTTCCCCTATGCTTTGCCACAGCTGATGCAGAGCTGTTAATCAGATGACTGATCTCCTTCTGTGGGGCCAGGGGAAAGCCAGAGCAGTTGCCATGCATCAGTTATGGGTAGCTGCATCCAAGTGTATCAGCATGATAAAAACAAGAAAGAAGAAGTTGTAATTTTCACTCTTTCTTCCCCTCTAAGACTGTGAAACAATCCATATTTAAATTTACACGAGTCCTAAATTGTCTGTAGGTCTTAGTTTTCAGTTCACAGATTGGTTCTGATTACTGACTAGGTAACACAGATGTAGAAAGAAATATTATTGAAGTGACATTAGAATACCACCCACAGCTTTTAAATAAAACTCCTAAAAAGGTCATTTCAACCCAATTATTTTTCATTATTCAGCCGGACAGGCTGACCTGAGGAGTAAAGCCAGAAATGTCTTTGGAATGGCCCATGGCTCTTGCTCACCGGGTGACTACCAGACTGTTCCTCCAAGCATTCTGGGGCTTCTGCCAGTGCATGATGGCCACTCTGCTAAATCCATTGGCTTGGTCATCCCAAAAGGCATTTGGCCACATCAGCTCCAGGGATGGGCAGGGATCACTCTTCAGCTGCACCCATTGGCACTGGCTGTGTTTGGGTGGCTGCCAGAGGTGGTTTGGTGGCCCTGCTGTGTGAAGGGGCAGATGGGTCCCTGGGGTCCCTGACCTACCCTCCAGCTCAGGCTGGGAAGGCTTCTGTGGCTCCTTAGCATGGCCACACTCCTCTCTGGGAGCCTGACCCCACTCAGAAAGCAGCTGTGAGCACAACTCCCCCAGCACAGTCCTTTGTGGTTCTGCCAGCAGAACAGGCCACAGAAACACAAGGAGTGGCAGCTCTGCACTCCCCAGGAGTATCCTTTTTTTTTTTTCCTCCCATAAAGCCAGCTCAAAACTCAAGCAACATTTTGCTTGAGGGATGCAAGTGCCCTGGGGTATATCTTCCCAGAGCAAGCAGCTGCAGTCCTCTTGTCTCACTTCAGTACCAAAATTATGCGTAACAGATGCTGAGGGCTGTCTGAGGGCCCTGACAGCCTCCTTGCAATGTTCCAGAACAAAACTCCCAGAAATGGACCAGCACAGTTCTCAGAAATTCACTGTTCCCAGTGTGGGCCTGGAGATCCCTTTTTCATGCTTTGGTGACAAGTTCTGGTCACCAGGAGCATGACTGCTCTGCTCCCAGGTGTTACAGTGGGAAGCTGAGTGCTCAGTGCTATGGCCTGGCTGTGCCTTTTCTCAGCCTGTGCTGGAGTGTGTGATAGAAACTCTTGAGGATTTTTTCCCCTTTTCATCTAACCACACTCATCTGTTCAGCTGCCCAGTAGTTTCGTTCTGCACTAATTATGTTTCATTCCCTGTCTGCATAGAAAGCCTTGACTTTGTGACATGAATAGAACATCACAACAAATTATTAAAGGAAAGATCAAAATCTGGTAAAGAACAGAGGAAACAAGTTCTTTCTGGTCAAAAGTGATTGCTGACCACTGAATTATTAGTGTTGCTTCTCAGTCTGATCTTGCTCTCCCTTTCATCTCTGTTTTAGGGCTATTTCAGCAGACTTTGGCTATGAAGCAGCCATGGGAAAGCAAAGAGATACAGCAGGAACTGCTTGTGATCAAGTCCCTGGGCACTTTCCCTGCTCATGGACTGGGAGGGGGACAGGGTTGTTCTTTGTGTGATCCCCATGTGCCAGTGGCAAAACACTCCCAACAGCAAGCTCAAACCCTTGGCCATTCCACAGATTAAATCACATTTTGTCCTCTTCACCAGGCAGATTTGGTGCTGCTACAGGTGTTAAGCAGTGCCTTAAAGCACTGGGAGATGTCCTTCATGTGTATGGCTCCCCAGATTTTCACAGAGCAGCAGTAAGGATCAAATGGGGACTCTGATGGGGTCTGTCATTGAGAGAAGCCCCTGCCTCACTCCTGCTTTCCTGATCCTGCTCTGCATCTTGCAGTGCAGGTAAATTAATGATTCAAGCAACGCTTCCTCAGCTTTTTCTTCCCTGCTTGTCTCACTCAGGATTTTAAGTCAGTTCTGCAGGTCTGGAGATTATTTTTAATTAAGAAAAGCAAAGCCAAAAAAGTCTGCTTCTAACGTGGCTTTGAACTGACTTCTTCACACAGAGTTTATGCCACCACAAGAGTTCAAGGGAAAATACAGAGGAAAACATCAAAAACTAAGTGTATTCCACTACATAGTTTGATACATTAAGTGCATCAAACTAAGGGTATACCAGCTGCAATTAACAGCAGGTATGGTTATTTCTTAGCGGTGGGACTTTACTGAAAGCACCCTTAGCAATAGCAACAAAACTGTCCAAAGTTTTGAGTCTGTTGGGTGCTATCCTGACTGCAAGGAAACCAAACTGACACAATGTCCCGTTTTTCAGGTAGAAATGATGCTGTTACTCACCACAGGCGAGGGTCAGCGAGATGAGGTGCCGTGCACTCCTCCCCATGGCCAGCACGGCTGCGGCTGTCAGAGGCGCTGCTTCTCCCCGGGAGCCGGTGCAGAGCAAACCGAGCTGTCCTGCGGGCTGAAAAGTTTCCCTTGATGCAGGGAGTGCTCAGTCACATGGCTGGGAAGGAGGTGGGGAGAGAGGGGGAGACCGATGCCTCTCGTCTGTAAACTCACGCAGAAGGAAATAAATGATGGTTAGGAAAGAAAGTGAAAAGAGAAATGACTGCTGGGCTGACTGGGAGGAGACCTGGGGTTCTGCGAGGCCAGGGAAGGCTTCGTGCATCTCCCTCCCTGCATAAGAACCTGGTGCACAGTGCCCCAGCAGAGGGTTACAGCCTGTAAATCAGTGCCTCTCCTGTGTTCTTTAGAAAATACTTAATTAAGTGTATACTCCATCTTTTATGTTAAGGCACAGAAGGGAGAGGTGTGACCATCTCCACAGAGCATGTGCTAAAAGCAAGACAGGGCTGAGAGAGCCCCAGACGGGCTCTTGCACCATGGGGACAATCCTTTGCTGCCTGGCCCGGTGCTGCTCCCAGGCCTGCTCCGGCCAAGGTGGATGGGCAGGGGGTCACTGTTAGTGCTGCATCCAAACACCCCTGTCACACAAAGGGCTCCTCTGTCACACAGAGGGCTCCTGCACAGCTCCCCAGGCCGGGGCAGGAGCTGTGTGGGCAGTGCTGGCTGCTGGCCAGGATGAGCAGCAGCAGAGAATCCCTCACTCCTGCCCTGGGCATCCCCTGCCCTGGGCATTTGCCAGGGACCTGCTTGGGATAGGGAACAAAGCAGCCACCACGCTGGCATCTGGCATGTTCCTAATACTTCTTTTCCTCATACCAATATCAGCTGCAGGAAGATGGTGACACCAAGGACTTGAAAAGTCAGGTCAGCTGAAGTTTGCCCCCAGAAATCTGGATACTGCATGAAATCAGCTCCAGTTTATCTTGCTCTATTTGCACTGTGTTTCTACATTCTCATTTTCACCTGCTTGCCTTTCTGCATGATCCACAGCTTGTATTTGGATCAATTAGCACTCCCTAATAAACACTGGCAGCCAAAGGCATGCAGGTATCTCAGGAGTAACTATTATAAAGTCATCTACGACTTCTTCTGAGCTGTTTGTGTGAAGCTTTGCACTCTCTTAAGAGTCCCAGTGATACAGAACATGACTAAGGCAGATAGGTAAAGGCAAAAAACCCCTACTCTGCTTTGTGACACGTGTTGGACAAATTAAACTTATATTGGAGAAATGGGTCGATGTTTTCAGCTCTGATAATGTGCCTTTACTGATAATTCATTTATTTCAAATAGAAAAAATCTCGTTTTACTTGTTGCTTCATATAGAGACATTAACCACAGGTTTTTGTACTAGTTATAATTTTTATAAATTTCAAACAAGTTGTGGTTCTACACAGGTCAGAATGGCCTAATTACAGGAAGTTCATTTGCACATTTTTTTTCTTGTAATAAATTCATACATTCTGTATTGACTGGAAAAAAGGACAGGTAATTCTGTTCTCTTTCCCTGTCTGATTATCTCTCATCAGTCACAATATACAAATACATCATTATCAACACCATGGAAATCATGTAAGAAAAACAAACTGTACCAATTCTCAGCTGGGCAGAGGAAATCTTAGCAGCTATTTCACTCCAGCTGCAAGAAGAAATACACATTTTGGATCTTTTTTCTTATTATTCTTATATATTTCTAATCACATATATATATATATTTGAAGTCTTTGAGTATTTTTGGAAAGGAAGCACATGGCCTTTCTCATACCCAATCCTGTTTGAAATATCAAGACTCTAAGAAAATCATAGGTAATAAAATGGCTTCTCATCACACACACGACCAGAACATGACACACACAGAACTTTGCTGTCGCTGGCGAGAAAAGCCAGATTTCAGATGTGGTTTGGCTGCAGCTGTTTGTGTTCAAGACAATGAGCACTGGTCTGGTTCTCCACCTGCTGGGGTTCCAGGTGAGAGGAGAGGATCAGGCCTGATTCTATTTTAGCCTGGTTTACTAAAAGCAAGACTTGTGTGTCATGCAACTGCCCGTCTCTGTTTGCCATTGGTGCCAGGGAAGGACTCTGCGCCCACCCACACCTGAGGGAGCACTTTTGAGGATGTGAAGTTTTGCAGAAGAGCAGCAGAGCAGAGAGGAGAGCCCAGGCAAACCCTCAGCCTGGAGGGCAGGTGTGACCAGCCCAGGCCCAGGAGCACAGCCAGGCATGGGGCCAGCAGCAAGGGCTGCTGCAGCATGGATTTACCTGGGATCTGGTGTCTTCTACAGCCAAATCTTAGTCACAACCATTACTTTTAAATGACTTCTAAATGATCATTGTAGTATCTTCAAACAACACTGAAATGAAATCCTTATTTGAAATCTATCATTTTTAGGTCCATCTACCTGAATAGGATGGTCTCAAAGACCTACAGACAGAATAAGCATACCCTAACATACACATTAGTCTTGCTGGACTTTACCAAATCATCTTCTAGACTGTACATGAAGAGTCATTCCCTTAATTGTCACTTTGCTTGACAGAAATACACTAATTAAAATGCTGTCCTGCATACTATTTTAAAAACTCAAAAAGTCATCAAACCCCATTTAGTCTCATCAGCAAAGCCAGAAAGTTGCTCCTTTGTCTTTCCATCCATCAGCAATGTCACAAATCTTCACTTTGGCAGTTCATACATCCAGGGTAACCCTTCCCTATCTCTCTCTCCCACACACAAAAGCTTTCTATACTCACTAATGTGCAATCAAAGCTCCCTAGCCCTTCCCTCTCCTGTGCTTAGGGCAGGGATAGACAGCAGCACTGTTCCTGTGCAAAAAATTACTGAAAGTAATAGAGAAACCAGAATGAACTAATTTTAGAGAGAGGATAAAGTAATTGCACTGTAAGAAATGTTACTGCATATTTCCTTAGGGGACTGAAAGGAGCTGATAATACAGTAGACCAAGAGGATTCATGTTCCTGAGAGCCTACATGTCACTTTTGAGGTAAATGACCAACACAAACAGGGAAGTTCCTACCTCTGTAGAATAAAAATAGCTTCCA
This sequence comes from Urocynchramus pylzowi, assembly GCA_013397555.1. Taxonomy (NCBI): domain Eukaryota; kingdom Metazoa; phylum Chordata; class Aves; order Passeriformes; family Fringillidae; genus Urocynchramus; species Urocynchramus pylzowi. The sequence continues at coordinate 551,372 of VZRH01006017.1, forward strand.
GAAAGGTCCTTTAGTCCTGAACAGAAAATGTCAAAAATCACAGAGTTTAGATATGGAAGGTTAGAAGAACCATGGGAATCAATCACCACAGTGCAACTTATAATCAAGCAATAAGTCTTCACAGGCAAAAAAAAATCTGACTAAGCCTTTACCTACTCCAAAGATTTTTCTCAAACAGGACTACCTACCTGCTCCACAGCTATCCTGACTCACACACAAGAGTACTTGCAATGCCAGCCTCCACTGAGACACAAGGAAAACATTCGAGTCCCTGCGAAGGTGAGAGCAGAAATGATACACACACCTACTGCTTTGCTCAGAGGCTCAATTAGTAAAGAGTGGGTTTTGGTTTGCTTCATCTCCATTTCTAGTGCTTTTAGTGCCCTTTGTTATTTACATAAAGCACCACTAGTCTGAGGGTTAAACAAAACATCCCTAAGAGTGAAAGCCACTCACTCACTCTTGAGCTTCTTCTGGGCTCATTTTTACCAGACTGATCTTTGCCAGTTTGCAACTCTTAGTCATTATTTTTCTTTACTAGCAGCTAGTTTAAATAGATAGTTTAGCTATTTATCTTTACTAGCAGTATTTATCAGTACCAGCAACTTTTGTGGGACCTAAGACACAATTACCATCAAAATGCCTTCATGCCTTAACAGCTGCTCTAAATGAGCTAATGGCTTGTATAGGAATCATAACATCTGCAATCACTTTATGTTATACATTACATCCTTATGTGGCAGAGATTTGGTACAGTCCTTTCATCAAACGTCCTGGAAAGAATTATTTAACAACAACACTTTATCCACTCATTGGAGCATCTAATGCTCACTGCCTATTTGTAATGCTTAAGTATATTCCAAATGGGGGTGAAATGTATCTACTCATAGCCCAGCACACAAGGAAAGCATGCAATCTACTTAAACATGTGACAGTAAATGGCATTCAACTGAATTCTCGGCACCAAATGCAAAGGGTTGTGATCCAGCAACCAGAGACTGTAGAGGGGGCAGAGGAATGACTTAGACTTTAAAAAGAGTTCAAAGTGTTCTTTGTCACAGTAGCTGTTACACGTCTTTACTTCCCTGCTTAGCCCTGCACTCCCAGGCAGGAGCTGCCACCTGCCCCATGCCAGGTGTGGAATGCTGTGTGCAGCAGGGCCACCGCACGGGGGTCACGTCACTGCCGCGCGGAGCCTCTCTGATGGTCCCAGCCAGAAGTCTCCTTTCCACAGCCACCCTCAAGTGGGGTGTTTTTGGTGTTGACTGACAGCAAAAAGGGCACATTTGTGATGATGTATTAGCTGGAATTAAGGAGGACAGGGAAGGCACAGCCAGAGGCAAGCAAATGGAAAAACCTCCAGGTGACCCCAGGGTGGAGCAAGGACTCGTAACCCCCACGTGCCCCTCTGCAGTGATGTGGTGCTCAAACAAAGTTGCCAAAAGGTGTGTGCATAGAGACTCTTCAGCTCTGCTGTCGACCTAATTTAGGCCACATCTTCTGAATCAGTTTGATAATGCAAGAAGCATTTTTCTCCTCTAATACTGAAGGTAGGTTTGATGTTTTCTGGATATTTAATGCTCCTTTCAAGTTTGTTTTTCCCAGCTTGCCAGGTGGACAGCACAGTTCTCATCTGTTCATGTTGATAAAATTTTAGTGAATTATGAACCTCAAAGCTTGTGAGAAAGGCAACTTTGATCCAGTGTCCACCCAAGATAAAGACAGGTGGATGGGGTCCTGAGGAAGGCTGGTCCTGCTGTTCAGCTGCCAGCCCTCTGTTCTGCTGGGAAGCTTTTGGCCACCTCACTTTCCTTCGTGTCTGACTCTACTGAGGCTGTGCTGCAGGAGTCGTTGTACGTGTCTGAAAAGGAGGACATGGGCATTGTCACTACAATATGTCTACAGGATTTTTCATCTATAGAAATGTCAAAAATCACAGAGTTTAGATATGGAGGGTTAGAAGAACCTGGAATAAAATAAAATACAAAAAGCCTGGAATAAAATAAAATATGAAATCACAATTCTACTGCTCTCCTAATTCCTTCAGGAAAGGCAAGGGAGCCTCTTCTGGTGTGTAACTGTAAAGTGTGCCTGGCTTTGTTTTTATTTTGAAGCACTGGGCATGCCAGTGAAATGAGAGCCATTATTGGGCTGGTGAGGTGAAGGAGCAGCAATTACCAATCTCCCTTTACACCACAGCAAGAATCCTGAGGTTGAAAAGGGATTTCCTCCACTTAAACAAACTGACCAAAAAAATCAAAAGAGAACAGTAACTCAGAATATAGTGCTGGTACCTCTCCATCACAGATCCCCAGGGAATGGCTGTGCCAGATTTTGCTTTCTTCTGCTACCAGAAGAAAAGCAGGACACATTTGGTAAATTATTTTAAGGATGGACAAATACTAGTCTGAATTGTAAACCTTTGATCTGCAGAGTTGCTCAGATTCAGCTTTTCCAGTGCAACCTGTTTGGGTGTTAGGTCAGAACCAAAGCTGTGACTGGATAACTTTTAGTGCTGATTAGGCTGTAATCTTGCCAGATCAACCCTTCCTGCAGCTTTTGGAGCCAGCTGTGAAATATGATGAAGGCAGTAATGGTTTGTGAAATTTTAATGTTTTCAAAACTGGGCCAGAAGCACAGCCCTGATGCTGGTCTCCATCCAAAGTCTATCCATGCCAGGATCAAAGCTGTCCTGCAGGCACACCCTGTGTATGAGACATTTGGGCTTGCTGTAAAGCAGCCAGCCTGAGTACTGATAGCCATAGAAGTTGGATGGGAGATTCAAGTTCTGCTCAGAAAGGGGAAAACAATTAAGCCAGGCCAAGGAAAGCTGCTGTGCCTGACTAGCTCTGACACCCAGGCACATAATTTCAGTTTAGCTCAGCTGTATCACCTGAGACTGCAGCACAGACATGCACTCAGGAGAGTAGTTCAATACAGAAGTGCACTTTTTATCACTTTTTTTTTTACTATCACATTATTTTTCAGTATGCAGAAAAAAAACCCACCAATGTGTTACCCACCAGTAACACACTTTCTCTATTACCTGCATTGCTGCTCTTAATTATGTTGTTACTGTCCCCCTCTGCTGGCTGCAATATGCTGGAGGGAACCCAGTCGCTTTTCTCAGACACCAGTTTCTTCACTAACCTGAAACTCAGAGAACAGTCAGTGAATTTTCCTACATTTCTCTTCCCTGGGTTGTGTTTCTTAGAGGTGCATGTGGGGCTATTATTTCCTGAACTAAGGAAGAAGGCAGAGGACCCAGGGCAGTCCTACAGGTATCCATACAGAATCACAGAATCACTAGGTTGGAAGAGACTTTCAAGATCGAGTCCAACCCATGCCCTAACACCTGAACTAAACCATGCACTGAGTGCCACATGCAGTCTTTTTTAAACACAGGCAGGGATGTGACTCCTCCACCTCCCAGGCAGACCATTCCAGAACTTTATCACTCTTTCTGTAAAAAACTGTTCCCTAATATCCATCCTATATTTCCATCTTTTCCAGGAGGTACTGGCTGTTCCAGCTGTCCAGTTCTGTCTCTCTGCCATACTCACCATTGACCATTCTCTCCTTCCTGCACAAACTGCACTAAATCTCCATCCTCGAGAGTAAGAGAATCTGGGAAACAGCTGTCAAAACTGCCTTCAACCCGGAAGAGATTGCTCCCCTAAAATGAATGAAACAAGGTACCAGAAATACAATCACTATGGATGAAAACACTGCAAATTATTTTAGTTAAATAATGAATTAGGCATTTCAAGCTGGCAGATATTTCTTCTGTAGGCAATTGTGTTTTATCATGCCCAGGTTAAATGTTACTCAAAATTTGCTCTGCATTTAGACTTTAGGCTTAACCCACCAGGCTTTATTCTGATAAAAAAAATTGGGTTTGTGACACCTAGTGAAGTTATCTGGAAAAGTCTGAAATTACTTTCTTAAAGACTCAGAGTTTTCCTTCACTTTTGTAGCAGGCAAAGTGACAGCTTACAAGAATGGGTCACTTTTTATGATCCTCATCCTGATCAACAAAAGTCTTGTAATAATCTTCCAAAACCCCAGATCAAATTTCCATCTTCTGTATTCCCACACATCCATAGATTTAAGGCTGGCATGAACCCAAACTTTGCAGGCTGCATAGTGATCCTTAGAGAGGAGGAAGTTGTGCTGGGAAAGGGCAGTATAATTTTAAAAAGCAATTACATTGTTAGGGTTGGTCTCTTCCTCCAAATCAGAAGAGTTGGAGAGTTCATCCATGCTGGAAGGGATGGCTTCAAAATCTTCAAATGTGTCTAGAGAAGGCATTTGTCTGCTGGGCCAACCTTTTCAAAAGACATAAACCAGAAAGGGTTAGCTATCAGATATTAGCCTCTTTGAGAATCAGTCTGTAAAATAAATGTCACATGTTCACTTCCCGCTCTTCCACTTACCGAATTGCTGGTACTTTTTTATAGTTTATTCCGTGGTTTTGCCACAAAAATTATGTCACAGCCATTATTCTGTCTCTAAAAGCCTGCACCACTCACTGTCCCTGGTGTGAGAACAGCGTGTGTGGCTGCAGTGCTCACACCATGGATACTCCCAGTGCTCAGCATTGCTCAATCCCTCCAGCTCGGGAGGTACAAAAAACAAGGACCAGGAACCTTCCTGCAGAGCAAATGATAACTTGTGCTGACATGAGTTTCAGAGGGCCATGATGATTCAGTTTCTAGCTTACCTCCACATGTTTAAGTAAGTACAAAGCCATGGAATTTTGGTTGACTTCTTATCTCCATCTCACCCCAAGGTGATAATACCACCTGAGCAGTTTACAACACTGTACCCTGGAGCAGGCTGCAAGTGCAGGGAAGGGACAGAGTAAACAGCAAGGCACAAAGACAGTCAGGGGGGTGAGGAGAGATCTCAGTCATATTTGTGCTGTTACCTGTCTTACTGCATGATTTTCACCAGAACCACCCCAACCCAGTGGAATGGACTCAGTGTGAGATTTCCAGCCCAAGCTCAACAGCCAGTCTCTCTTCACCTAGAAAGGCATGTCCATAGGATGTGTCCTGAGGGAAACTGAAGCTGAGCCTTATGAGACCTGGATGCCTGAGGCCCCCATAGTGCAAAAGTAGCTCAGGCTCTTTTGTGCAGATGGCAATCAGCATCTGCCTGTCCTTTTCTGGTGGGGATGGGGATGACTACAGTCCAGCTCAGAGGAAACAGACCTTGCATCTACCAAATTATTCTGCAGCCCTGACAGATGCAAGCTGAATTAAGTCAGTCAATTTACCATGTGCCTTCCTAATTAGTGTACCTGCTGGGCATTAGCAGATTCACAGGGACTTGGGCTGAGCAGATGCTGAACCAAGTTCTTTACATCCTGTGGGCCATTGCTCTCAGCAAGGTGAAGCACTGGCCACAAGGCATGGAGACAGATGCTCACACAGTGGGATTATGCACATCCCAGCGCTCTCAACCCACACCAAACCCTGGCCTGAGACAATACAAAACCCAAGCCGGGCAGTTCAGGCAGTAGACAGAAAAGTGACCTGATCTGGGAGAAATAGGTTTATTAATTGGTTTATTTAATCCCTCCCCATGCACATCCTCCCTGCTATGAGCACTGGTTGGTGCAACATATGGTCATGCAGCTCTGCAGCCCCTTCTGCCACCCAGGGACTGTCTGCTCCAACAACTGCACCCCAGTTACAAGGGACACAGGGACCTTCTTCCAGCACAGCTGCATCCCCAGCTATCACTCCACAGGTATGGTCTGGTCATCTGTGCTTTTAAAGATGTAAACCAGCCTCTGAAGTGACACTGTCCTGTACCAGTTGATCCACACCAGCAATACTAGCAAAGCTCTAAACATACAAGTATATGCTGATTCTAATGAACTTCAAACTGCTACTGCAATTTTAGTTCAAATTCACAGGCTGGACTACAAACACCACAAGAAAAAGATATCCCTCTACTCCATTAGACAAAGCTTCCACAGTCTTTTGACACTGTCATTTAGAAACCTCACCAGCAAGAATTCCTTACAAATACATGCATCAGCCTCCCTCTTCCATATAAATCACTATTCTAATTTCAGAGACTAAGAAACAGCTTGTTTCTCATGCTTAATTCTTATAAAATAAGACAGATCAAATTCTGAGCTCTCTTGCTTTCAATTAAAATAATTGTTTTCAGCCTGACCTTGGGAAACCAGAATCTGGGGCATTGTTTCTAAGCTAGTGATCCAAGTTTGTTCTTTCATTGTTTTGATGGGAAATGATATTCACCAAAATAGAAAACTCTCATTATAATACAGAGAGTAAATATAATAATAAATTTAGTTTGCACTCTCAAATTGAGTTTACAAATACTTTCATTTTGTTTACCTGTCTGTGAAGCAGATCTAGGTACGGATCTCGTGGTGGAACCGGCATTACATTTAGTCTGGGCCAAAATGGTGTTCTCAAAAGCATCTGTGACAGGAAGTACAATTTGTGTCTTCAAGGTGAAATAGTGACCAGACAACCAGTACAAAGTGAATTCCTGCATCACCTCTGCAACTGACAGTCTCTTTAACAAACAGGTGGACTGGGGTCCAACAGTTATAAAAGAGGAGACACATGACCAGCACAAATGAGTGAAAGGACAGCAGCATTCCACAGAAAAACTGTAAGTCTGAGGAGGACAGAGAACAGTGAAATGAATCAAACAGAAGTATTGATGTTAATTAAGGAAGACAATTGCTGAGTGAATAGTGCAGTGTTCTATTTCATTACAGCTTCCTTACCCATTTTTAACATATTTTCCTTGCAGCATTTCAAATCATTTTGTAGGTGATAATTTATGATTTTGATCCTAATCCATTCAGCAGCAAAAGGGGACCAGGAGATCAGAAATTAGTGATTTCACCCTTGATGAATGCAACAGAATTTTGGGGGGGAATCCCTCGTGTTATTACCTCAGTCAGAACCCTGTCAATAGCAGCAATATCTTCTGGTAAAGGGGTGATAATGTTCATTGTTTCCTACTTAAAGATACTCAGTCTGGTGAGGGACGCTGTGCAGCAGTACCTTGTTTTTAACCTGTGGGGAGCAGGTCAGTTCCATGCTGCAGATAGTTCTTGCACCTTGAAATCCCCCCTGCCCCTGCAGCCACGGGGGATGCTGAGATCAGCATCTGTCAGTGAGGGAAGCAAGGCATAAACTGCACACTTTGGGTGGTACTGGGTGCCAGGATGGTTCTAAACATAGTGCCAGGGGTTACTGGCAAAAGGAAATATTCTGCAAGCAGCAAAACTACTTCTGCTGACTCTGAATTGTTTCTTCCAATCTCTCTGTTCCAGTCTCTTCTTCTGCTGGGAGTGCCATGGGAGATAGCTCTGATATTTTACCAGTTCCATCACTGACCTGTTCACTGGCTCTTCCTACCAAGTTTTTGTGCAGAACAACACAATACTACAAAAGGAGTCCTCAGCCCACATCTCTCTCCTGCCTGTTCTACAGCAGAAGTACCTGGCTCCTTGTGTCCCCCTAAGGCAAATGGTCAGGGGAAGGGGAATGCTGACAATGGAAGCTGGTGATCTTCCAGTGGCTAAGGAACAGCATCCCAATTTAACTCTTTGGTACTGTTTATTAATTTATGAATCTGCTGCAACAAATTGGTGGAAATTCTGCTTGTCTGAAATGAAACACTGCACCTGAAATGGCTATTAATGCACAGTCTAGCCTCCCCTGTAGTCTTCATGCACATGGCTCCTGCTTCTCTGATTAAGTGTAGACACAAACAAGGGAAGAGGGATGCAAGTTGCCAGACTGCAGGTGAAGGTGAAAAGTAGTCCCTTGGCTCCCTGCTGCTGCTCCCTATGGAGGGAGGCAGAGCCAGGCAGAAAATCCAGATCCAGGTGACAGCCTAGAGCTTTACTTCCCAAAACAGGCAGAGAACTGGGGGTTTAATTTAGGCCCATGCCTAGGTGAATATGAGTGCAGGGGACAGGCAAGGGAGTAACAAGCTGTCTTTATCCCAATGATGCAGATAAACTGACCCCAACCCCCTAATGAACTCCAGTGTCACCCACCAGTTGTGATGAGATGTGAATTCAGTAATATCAAATGAGGTTTTCATGCAGGATGGAAATATTCCTACCTTCAAACCCCAGGGGAGTTGGGTCACTCTTTATTTCATGTCTCTTGACTTTAACTGCAGGAACAAGGGGACCTGTGTGGAGTTTATAGAGTCACAAGGCTGTAAATATTGTTAAAGGAGAAACTTGCTTTCCTACCACCTGAAAACACTAACACTTGCAATTTCATCCAGAAGAATGACCAACCCCTGGGTTCTAGGTGGTGAAGATACACGCTCCTGTGAAGTGGATAGGGAACAGACCCCTTTTGTCAAAAGACATTGATACATCACAGCAAAAGAATCTTCTTCTCTTGGGGTCTCACAGATGTTCCCTCTCACTCTTGCCCAGGAGATGGCACTAAGGCAGCAAGGCCCCGCCTTCAGCCGTGAGGCTGGCAGGGCACAGCCCACAAAGCCAACACTTTTGACCCACAGAAGTGGGGGGCACCAGCCACAGGTCCATGTGCAGCGCCTCTCCTGTGCCCCGACTGCAGATGTGGGGGGAGCTGAACTGTCAGGAGTGAGGATCAGACACAGCAGCAGCTGCAGCCTCAGAAGTGATGACCACAACAGCCTGGCTAGGTCTGCAACTGGGCTGATGCTGAGACAAGACTCAGGCTTCAGTTCTTTTGTAATCTGAAATATTTTCTTAAAGCAGATGCTGTAACTAAAACACTTAATTGAAAAGCACTGATTCTGTTTTCTAGCTTTGAAAATCATAGCAGAAGTAGCTTTCTCAGTATCCCAAGAGATTGCCAACAGTCTTTTGGCAGGCAGGATTCTAGGATAGGACTTTTTGATATGAAACTGTAATGAATTTTAACTTTCATTGCAATTCACACATGCTCTCTTTGATAAACCACACTAAAGAACAACCCTTGGTTGCCCATTTTCTTTGTAGATATGTGCTTCATTATGTTCCCCAGCTTTGAAAAGAATTATTAGGAAATAACTTAGTCTTCCTGTAATTTAGCAACTGATCATGTATTTCTGAGTTGTTGCTGAGGGCAAAAAGCTGTAATAACCTCTTTTCATGTGCTATGCCTATCACTTCCATGTGAGGATGTTCTAGTGCTGCAGTCTAAAGGTGTTGTCAAAGAAACATTTGTAGGTAGTGGGAGTGTCACATCCTTCCTCTGCCCATCAACCCCACCATGCCCTCATTCCCTGACAGCCTCATTGCAGCCAAGGATGTGGCTCATATCCTTCACAGCTGTTGAGAAGGCAGCAGATACTGAGCAACTTTCTTCCTGACAAGTATAGAGCAAAGAGTTTTATACAAATTAATTCTGCCATTTTGCCTTCTATTTTGATTTGTGAATTGCCCTGAAAATCTTAACCTTGCAAATCAGTTCCTCCAGTCCATTCCAGGAAGTGCCAAAAAATAGTATATTCAGAATTCCATGTAAAACCATATGTTGTGTTGTCAAAATTATCCCTGATACGTAGGCACATGTGCCCACAGTGCTACTGGAAACCTAACCCCACATCAGCCTAAAATTAATCCAATTTCCATGGACACCAGCAACACTTTTTGAAGCCTACAATGGAGAAACTGGGAAGAGTCACTCTGTGTGCTGGCAGCACACCTCAATACACATTCAAAATATCCTGGCCTGCCTCCCTGCAGGTGCTACACTGGTGCTGACTCTTCTTCTGCTGGAACCTCCTGCCTATGTAAAAACTGAGCCTGAGGTGCTCACTCTGTGAGCAGCATTTGGCAGTGAATGTGCCAGCAGCAGGCAGGGAGAGGGGGAGCTGAGCAAGCAGCAGGACAGTACCTTTGGTGACAGCAGAAGCATTAACTGTGGTGCTGATGGAGGAGGCTAGGGAAAAGCGACGGGTAACTTCTCTGTCCTTAGACTCTGGATCTGGGAGAACAGACAGATGCAATGCAGGGCAGGGTTAGAGGTTAATAAGCACTGGGGGTAAAGATGTTCAAAGCAAAGCAGCAGCTGGAAAAGGGTAAAGAAAATAAAGGTTGTTCCTCTAAAACAAAGAGAAAAATACTCTCAACAAGGTGAAAAGCACAGAAAGTGTTATTATGAATATATTTTCAAAGCAATTCCAATTGCACCAATTTTAATACTTCAGAAAAGAACCATGCCAATTATTATTTTAGCAACCAACTAGTGTCCAAGTACAGCTACAAAACACAGAGAAATGGGCATGATGGCTGGAATGGGGTGTGCATCTACAGATGAGGTTTGGATCATTTTAGACACTGAACTGCTTGTTCTGTGATGACTGACCTGAAATACACTGAAAAACAAGCATGAATGGTTTGGAGTTTTGTCATTTCTAAAATTTAACTGTGTGAATGCCTGAAAATATTCTCCAAGCTTCCATCTTTACCAGTGCAAACCAGCTTGGCTACATAGTAGGTTTTTGTTTCCTTATTTAGCATCCTGCCTTCTCTCTAAGTTTGCTCTGGAGTAAAGACACAGATTCTCCACATTTCACTATGAGATGTACTGAAGCTGTGCCCACCCCAAGGAATATGAACTTGGCTCTGCAAACCAGGATGGCTAATGCTGACCCAAGGGTAGGGAGGTGCTTTGAGTGTGGACTTGGATACACTTTGGTGCCAGCTCTGGGATGGCTGCCCCAGGGATCTCAGCGCTTACGGAGTGCAGGATGCCAAAGTTTCTTCTCCAGACATCAGCATTTCTTTGGATAAACATGAAAGTGATTATATAAAACTTTTTCCAGCCTGTCATATTCAGCCTAGGCAGACAGTTCAGCATTTGTCTGAGCATCCATGCTCCACTGCCAGTTGGTACTCAATCTTGTTTTCACCCTAGTTAGTTGGGGTATTATATTGTTCAGACCTTCCTTTTTATGTGCTCTGGACAGGAAATGACACAGCAGATCTGAACCAAAGTACACTCAGCTCAACACACCATCCTTCACCATCACCAGTAACAAAAACCTTTAGACAAAGTGTTCAGGAGCAGAACAAGCTGATTGCAGCCACTTCCCTGTTCCCTTCTCCCAGCTTCCAACGTGCATCAGCAGCCAGCCCGTGCAGTGCTCACAGGCTTTGCCTGCAGCAGTAACCACGGCCAGCCAGCCTGTCTGCCAGCAGTTCCCTCTGGCCAGGAGCAGGTCAGCACCACAAAGTGAAGGAGGACATTGTGTAAGAGGTGTTCCACAGGAATCTCAAGTAACCAGACCCAGCAAGGCTTTGAACTCAGAGCACCTAGAGCTGAGCTCTTCCGAGCTGTGCTTCGCTGCCTGGAACACTGAATACAAGGCAAGACACTTCAAATGAAAAGAAAAACTCAGATTAAAAAGTAAAAGAGGCCCCAAACAAAATTGTAAATCTAAACTTACAAAAATTGCAGCATTATTTCTGAAATCTGTGTTTTATCATTGATGTTTCTGAGTCACAAGATCTAAAATCCACTTATTTTTTATATTCAGACAATGAACTTTTTTTGTCCATCTTGGATGTCACTACCACATGCAGCCTTAATCTTGTAGCCAGAATCTTACAGCAGTCCTGACTCTTGGTGCATTCTTATCTACTTTATCACAGTACAATTTAATGCTTCTGTATTTCTGCTTTTATGCTTTCATCTTGGTTCTTCCTCCTTTGATGCTCACCCTCTCCATCACTGCATACTAACCCTTTGTCTCACAGAGGAAATATTATTTATCAGAACAGGAGAAAAGCCACACAAAAACAATAAAGGAAGTAATTACAGTATCTTTTCAGAAAATGATTGTAAGTAGTCAGTCAATTTAATTTCTATTCACATTTCGTTCTTTCCTCTAAAGTCTCTTCTTTGTACAGCTATCACTTGCAATGCATCTGTTCTCTGTTGCAATGGATATCTACTAAACAGGAACTTGCAATGTTCTCTGTTCATGGATATCTACTAAACATTTATGCACAAGTACTCAAAACACAGCATTTTACGGTGTCATATAACATAATCAAGTGGAATAAAACCCCAGATCTCCTGAATTCTGGTTCCCCACTAGGCCACAACTGAACAATATTTGAAAAAATGACATCCAACCAATGAATGATTTCACACATGAAAATCTCATGTAGCACAACAGATATGATACTCTTTTTCTTCAAGCCTGTAAGCTGCTGAAAGAGTTTCCGTTGATCATTTAAAACCAGTTCACACTTTGACCCTTGAGAGAAACTGGAAACAAATGTTATTTTGTTTGCACTGTGCACCAGTAAAAGATCCAACCAGCCAACCCAGAGGTTGCCTTGCCTATGCTGCTGTGGGAGCAATTTTTGGTGACGGTGTCTTTGAGCAGAGGAGCCACTTGTGTGCACCAGAAAGGAGCATTTGGGTGAGATGCAGCAGCACTTTAGGAAACGGTGATGGATGGCACCATGGCATGGAGAGAACATTGTGGGAGTGCAGGAGACAGATGGCCTGAGACCAAATGCTGCATGGGTGATTTTACCTTTGGGTGGAGCTCTGCGGTTGGAAAGACCTTGCAATGTGAATCGCTTTCTAGCAAGCGCTGTGCGCTCAAGGTTAAGGCTGCTGGAAGCATCAACTAGGAGAGAGAGGGAGAGGGAAGAGAAATAAGGAAGGAAGGGACAGCTGTTCAGCTTATGGGAAAGGAAAGGTTAGCACTCGATGACAACTAAAAAGAAATCAATAAATTTTGATTGAGTTCAAGCCTGAGCAAGAGCTAATCAATTAGAAAGGTGACATGAGGTCAGGGTGAGTAAACCAGCTGAACCAAACAGAGCCCCTGGGTTGAGTTTGGCTCACTGAGTTTTAATGGAGAACAACAACAAAACAAAACCAAAAAATAACAGGTGAAGGGAGGTAGCTCTCATCAAAGGAAAATACAACTTAGCAGCAAGCTAGTGCCTTCTGTTATGGAAACACATCAACAGGAACAGCGAGTTGTAGGGAGAAATAAGAGAAGAAGCCTTGCAGTGCAGGACATGCAAGTGTTGGGAGCAGTCCCACTTCTGCAATCCAGCACTGGCACTGAAGAGTCTGCCCTCACCAGCCCTGTGGCTGGTACACCTTCAGCCTTACCTGCTGAAGCCTTTCTAAAACCTCTGAAGCTGGCAGAGTCATGCGATTGATTTCCTGATTTGCTGGGATGTAAGGATGCCATGCCAGCAAAGCTCACATGCCAGGCTCCTGCATGAATAATCAGCTATGCTGTCTGACAGCTGCCTCTGCAGAGATCTGTCACAGATGTATCGAGATCCTGAGGCTCTGGGCTTAAAAGATACTCAGTTACTCACATTGCAGGAAACAGGTGGACCTAGATCAAACCCCCAGATCCACACATTCCTGCCAAATCCTCCATCTGCTCCTTTCTTGGTGTGGGCTGATAACACCCAGAAGGTTTATGGCAAAGGAGCAGGAGAAAAAACATGGGTTGGGTACCTGATTCTGAGCCTTGGGATTTAACCAATAGATTTTCCTCCTCTTTAGTTCACACACTGTCCCATGAAAATCTTTAGAGGGACAAATGAAGACAAAAAGTACAAAGGGAACACAAAGAGACAGTGAATCCACACTGACAGACAAGCAACAGACAGACAAGCTGTGCTTCCAAAGGAAAGCGCATCCCATCACTTCCTGACTTGCAGCCAAGATAATCCATGATCCAAGGTGCCTGCATGCATAGGTGGGTGTGAGAGGAATAGATTTTAGCAACACAGAAGAATTATGTCACTGTGTTTCAGCTCCTTCTAGCCAGTGCCAGCTTTGGGCCAGGCAGGTGCACCTGGTGAGGAGCTGCTCCCAAGCAGTGAGTTCAGCTGTGGGGCTGCCTTTGGCTTTCAGTCTGTGTTGGCCATTCCCTGCCATGGCTGCTCCCACTGCCAGGCAACCTTTGGACAGATATTGCAGCTTATAAAGAATTCAAAAACTGGTATATAAAATACATTTCCTTTCTGTTTACTTAGGGCAAGAAAATGCAGAGCATTTAATTATCAGAGAATCCCACAGGGAGTAGAGCAGTGCATGTGCAGAGGGGTGGGCTCCTGTGTTAGTTCTTCAGCCCTGCAATTGAATCACTTCACTGAGGGACCCCTTTGCATTTCACAGGTACCCACAGCCTCTCAGCCCACAAAGCATTAGACACTGGTCTCTAAAGTCATGTTGTCTCCATCTGAGTTATTTCAAACCTTTTCCTTCATTCTGCAGGTATACCAAATAACCCTGGAAATTATTTCCAAACATAATAAGAACCAGGTCCTGATGGGCAAACAGGTGGAACAAGAGCCTGCCATGTATACTTGTGGCAGAGAAAGCCAACAGCATCCTAGGCTGCATTAGGCAGAGCTGTGCCAGCAGGTCCAGGAAGGTGATGTTTCCCCTCATCTCAGCACAAGAGAGACCCTCCTGCAGTGCTGTCCTGTCCTCTGCTCCTCAGGACATGGGCATACTCCAGTGAAAATCCAGTGAAAGGCCATGAAGATCATTAAGGGATTGCAGTAGCTGACATGAGGAGAGAGTGAAAGAGCTGTGATTGCACAGCCTGGAGAACAAAAGGCTCAGGAGGATCTTATAAAAGAAAGAAGATGGAGCAGATGCTTCTCAGTGGAGCCCAGTGAAACGGTGAGAGAGGCAATGGGCACAAATTGAAACGCGGGAAAATCCATTTTAAAATGTGAAAAACCCTTTTTACTGTGAGAGGGGTTAAACCTAGGACAGTGTCCCCATGGCAAATTATGGAGTCACCATCCTTGGAGCTGTTCAGAACCCAAATGGACATGGCTGACCCAGTTGCAGCTGGCCCTGCTTTGAGCAGAGCAGTCAGACAAGGGGGTCCCCACAGGTTCCTAAGGATTTGCTCCTGGTTTATTTCAAGGCAGTGGCTCCACCTGTCGGGTCCACACAAAACGCTGGTTTATATGGAGAAAACTCTGCCACAGGCACTTGTCAATAAGAATAACAACACTGAAAATTTCAGTGCTTGTCAATAGTACCCTCCCCTTCTGTACTACAGAAACTCCCCAGTACTTCAAAATAATCTGCGCTCACATTAACTACACCTATATTGGAAGCATTTTACAGGCAGTAGGTGGCACAAAAGAGACAGTTTTGGCAGAGCCCCAGGCTGCCTGCCGGGTGTTGGGACATGTTTGAGTTCAGCCCCCTGCAGAGCCCCAGCGGTAGGTGCCTCACCAGGGACACAAACTGGAGTTTTGGTGGGACATCTAGATCTGGAGAGCATTTTGCTGGCTCTGCAGAGCGAGGTTTGCAGCTCAGGATGCACAGGACACCCGAATCACCAAAGAATGGACTCACTGCCCAGCCCTGCAGGAAGAGCCACCCACCAGAGGATGAGGATGCTCTGGGCTGAGCCCCTGGGATCCCAGCCAGAGGATGAGGAGCTGCTCATGGGAAAGCAGAAGACAGAAGAATGACAATCAGCACGGAATGTGAGCCCCGTTCCCACACTCTTAAGTAAGCTGGACAGTTAGAAAACATCAGCAATCTTCGTGGATTTTTTTTTTTTTTTTTTGAAAGGAGTTTATAAATTTAAAAGGAAAAGCCACTTTTCCACTTTTTGAATTAGGAAAAAAAGTCTAAATGTTTTGAAAATAAAATTTTACTGAAACAAAATTTTAAGACTGGGTTTTTTAATGAAGAATCCATAACTTTTTTCCAGTATGAAAACCTAATGCAATTAAAAATCTTTTGGTGAATAGCCTCTCTTTTCCAAGAAAGATATTCCATTTTCTTTTTAAATATATTTATTTATAAAGGGGCTGTTACTTTATGTCTCATTTGGGCATTAATCTCTTAAGACCTCACAATTTCCTTTTTTCAAATTAGTAGAAAATTCTTTGTTCAACATTAAGAAATACTGCCTAAAAGAGAAACTGCTGTCAAAAGATTTTCTCTTCCTGCTGTCAGATAAGATTCAGTTTCTTTATAGTGTTTATTTTAACTTCTGTTGTATAGAAGATCCATTGTACTTATGGCCCTCAAATAAAGGAGGGACTTTCTGTGACTGCCTGTGGGTTTATTTACTGTACACCTGAGGAGAACTGATATACACAGAGGAGACAAAAAATTCTCCTTGATTTAAAGAAATCAGTTAGCAAAGTCTGTAGAAAAAAAAATTTAAATTAAGTATGTCTAGAAATCAACTTCATCAGGATGCAGAAGGTTAAAACAAATATGCTATTGTCCCCTAAGTTCTATTTTTAAACAACACAAGTTGTATAAAGAGCACTATAAAGCATCAAAACTCGGACTTAAAAACCCTAAACTGGTAATACCTTTTGGTGCTCACAAATTTTCATGGTACACTCATTCAGCTTTGTAGCACTGGTTTTTCAATGTTGGGTTAAAACAACGTGGATTTTAAGTATCCTCATCTAACTCCAGAAGTATGTGCAAATATAAAAATATTACCCTTTGGAAGCAAAAGCTCTGTGAGAACTCCTACCTCTCTTTTGTCTGGCGCTGGGACTGGAATTCCTGTTTTTATTGTTTGATGCATCCACATTTGATGTCTCAGATTTGTTTTCATATATACTTGATGACTTCCTGCTATACCTTGGGACAAAAGAAATACAAAAATAGTAACATTCCTGGTTAACATCTAATAAAGCACTGAGCACTAAGCCTTCTTCTTTACCCTCGGACATGGAAGCCTAAGGAACAAAGGGCTGGTTTTAAATTGCTGTGTGCTACAAAAGCCTGCATCTGTGCAGGCATGTGTGGTGGGAAAAACCCATCCTGCCTCCCCTCCACACCACACAGTGAGGGATGTGCTTCAGCAGAGTTGAGAGGGGGGAAAGGGAGAAATAAGCTGGTTGTCTGCACAAGTTCTTTTTGCAAGTGCAGCAGATTTGGAACGTTGGAGCGGGAAGCCAGGTAAGAAAAGACAATCCAGATTTTCCATTCTTTGCAGCATAAATACTTTTGTCTCCAGCAGAGAAATGGATTCTGGATGGTCATGTAGAGGTCATACCATGCATAGAGCAACATACGAATTCTATTGGCTTCCCCAACTTCTGTTTCTTTTGCTCTTTGGGGCTTGAATCCCAGTGGGATACCCCTGTCTGCAGCTGAATCACAAATGGGAGGATCCACCTTGACAAATCTGCCCAGGTACTGGCCTTGGGTAATGGGATGGATGCCCCTGTCCCAGGTTTGTAGGACATTCAAGCTGCAAGGTTTTCTTGTGGTTCTTTGCAGATGTTTGGTGGTTTAATTTGGGTGTTTGACTGTTATCTTTGGCAGACTGCTCCACACAAGTCATTGTATCTACACATTTGAAATACTCTTTGCCAAAGTGCTTGTTATTGACACGTATGAGCAATTAAACTGCTGCTTACAATTAACACATGAATTGCTACACTTAACTTTCACAGGGTTTGTTCTGCTGTAAGGGAAGGTCCAAGATATCATTAAAAACTTAAAAACATTTTAAATACTAGAGATCTGTAAATACCTTTTCTAAATATAAGGCAGTCCAGGATTCATTGTTTTGCATTTGAACTTCTGACCTGTTTCTGATGGAACCCTAGCAAGGTCTCTGTTACCTCCTGTACTCAATCAAAATGTGATTTTGCAGCCTAATGTCAGGTACAAAATGGGGCTCAAAATAAACATGGGAACAAATCCAAAGCACACTCGCATTTCCTTATTCTTTTTCCTCTCTTTCTTCCTAGCTAGGCTGGGATAACTGTGAAACATGCAGCTGACAGAGTTAAAGATTTACAGCTGTGAGAAAGACACCAAGAAAATACACAAGCTTTTTTGAAATGGCATCTGCAGCCAAATTCCAAGAGTTTGTGTTTATCTATGTTCACAGGATATTTTTACATGGATGAATGACTGAATCAGTCATTTCCAACAAAGCAGATAGTTAAGCAGATAGAACAATAGACTAGTTAAGTTTCATATGTTTAAATAGATTAGAAAACAATACAAAGGGATCATTTCATTATCAATGAAATGCAGCAGCCATCCCTTGAGAGAGATACAGCAGCAATAGATACCACAGGGCATCCCATTTTAGGATTAAACAATGAACTCTGTGGAAGAACTTGGAGAGAAAGAGAGAATTGAAATAGATTGAACAGAACTCAGGGACACTCAGTAACTGCCTGTATTAAGGACACTGGCTCTAAGTGTCCCTTTTCCCAACACCTCAGCTCCAATACCAAGTCAGGCCTGCCTTATCTCATGGAATTGCAGTCCCAAGTCCACCAAGTGATGTTGGTGGCATGTAAACAGTAAAGGGGATAGTCTTTGTCATGGAACAGATACAGCTTGGGGAGGGGAAAGCATCCTGCAAACAGATTTCCCCAATGTCACAGCAGAGGTTTGACAATTCCCAACAAACAGCAGAGTCACTGTCACACATGGGCAGCCCAGGAGTAGGTGTCTGCTGGGTACATAACATGTCAATGATTAATCAGCCTCCTTCTGCTGGCTGAGCACTGATAATGCTGGCTGCTCTTTAGCAAATGCTGTCTCCACTGGCCTCCAGCACCTCTCACAACTGGGGCTGCTTGGTCATGTCAGCCATGAGCACAGACTGTGCCACGTGGTGACTGCTGCAGTCCAGCCTCTTCCTTCCCCTCCTTGTCTCCCCCCAGCAATCCAGAACAGGCTGCAGAAAGGGCTCCCCAGTCTGAGGAACTCTGGATCCACCATTTCACATCAACTCCTGCAAAGTCAGCTTGGTGTTGCAATTCTGCTGCCCTTGCTAATCTTGGGGACACATATTACAGATAATGGGACACCCTGAACTTGGTACCATTCATCACAGCCCAGAACATTGTTCTTTCATGAAGACTCACTGTATTCTTCCTGTTCCTATAATAGCCCAGCATTTGGAGCAGGAGTATCTGACCTCTCCTTTTCTGGCACAGTTGGCAGAGTGAAGACAACAAACACTTCATTTTTCCTTTGGTTTAATCCACTCTAGGATAAATAGGTGATCACATGGCCTTTCTTCCTGGAGTTAATTTTCTCTTGACATATTTTGTCTATAATTTGTGCTCTGGAAACTCTCACTTTAAGAGCCTTTTAAGGACACACATCTGGATTCTTCTGAAACATTTTTTGTGATTGCACTTCATATCTTACTGGAATAATTTTCTTCTATCCCCAAGGTGGTTCTGCTGAAAGATTTCTACCCTTGAACCCTAAAAAAAGCAAATTAACCAAGCCTAGAGAAAATATGGTGCAGGATTAATAGCACTACATCTGTTTAATATTTCTTGCATTGAGTTGTATAACTCTCAAAGGCTGGCTGTTACCTGGGATCTCCTGGCTTGGTTGATCCTGCTGAAATTTTACAGTGATATCCCATGCCAACTTAAATGAAACTTGCCCAGCAACTGGGTCATTACAAAACTTTGCTGACAGCTCCATTTAAGATCCTGGACATGTTCCAATACTTTTTGTCTAAACTTGAGTTAATCTTTGAAATTAATTCTGCATTGTGATATTACTTCTCTCTTGAGCAAACCTTTATCTGTATTTATATATATTTAAAGAATTTGAAGACAATTGAGTAAGTTCATACCCAGGAAGCTAAACACAAAACCCTATGAATTTATGTACTGCAAAAGCACAAATGCAAGTTTGTGCAAGACAAAACACGGCCCTGAATGTCAAGGCAGCTGTGGTTACCTGCTTGCATTGGAGGAATCCATTGGTGCATGATACACACTCTCAGTGATTCTTTGGTGCAGTTGACTTGCTTCTGTTAAAGAAAAAGTAAAAAGAAGTTGCTCCAAAATGTGTAAGTTTCTTCTGTGCTTATGTAGAAGGTGGAGAAAGAAACAGGAGAGGAGAGATTTTGACTGCCACTGCAATCAAAATGGAATGCTTGTACTGGAAGAGAAAGGCATATTAAGACCTTAATGAAACCTTTTACCTCACCAAACAACTCTTCTACTCACATTTTTTCACCACAAAAGAGATTTCTTTCCGTACTACCTTCTCTTTCCTTGGTACCTCTTCCTAGCTAACTGCATGATATCGATCTAGAGAATGGACATAATGGCCATTTTCCCAGAATACAAGTTTTGTGGCTCACAGCTTTGTCTGGATTTAGCAACACATGTCCATCAGTCCTTTTGCATACTCAGCCACATAGCAGAATATATCCCCATCTCTCTGCAGAATGCTTTTGCTCAGCATCCTGGACAAACAGTAATCAGAAAATGTTATTCATATACCACTTGTTCACTCTTTTTGCAGGGCCACAAGGTAGCAACAGACTTGTACTTTGTCCAGTAAATGCTGAGTGAAGAAAATTATAAGACAGTTGCAAAGAGCCTGGATTTCAGGGCCAGGAGAGTAGGACACTGAGAAGTGAGGAAGCAATGGAAAGAGCTGCTTTCAAACTCTTAAATTGCTGAGATCTCTGGGCTATTTCACACTGAAAAAAAAAGATGACCCTCCTATCATTGAAAGAGAAGTGACAAGGGGATGGGGCAGCACTGAAAGATTAAACTCAAGTCCATTATTGGTGGGGTAGAAATGCCCATGCTGGGTGAGGAGTCGGAAGTAGCTCCATTCCTGGTTTGGCAACTGATTCATGGACTTACACAAATCTCTTAAGCTGTATTAGTAATTCCTTTGCCTGCAAGAGACAGCTATGTTCTTGGGGATTGATGGATCAAGGTGTTGCCCAAAGCCTCGTTAGCATTCCATGCTCACTGCAGTATCTGATGGGGCTGGGTACACACCGAGCGTTTGGACACGAGTACACCCATATTTTAAACTATTTATCCCATCCTCTGGCCACCTTCTCTGCCCCTCACTCATTCACCTCAGCTGGTTCCTTCCAACATTCCAACCTCCTGTGCAACTCCTAATAACAGTTATTAAAAGCAGCCAAACAAACAAATATATCTCCCTTCTCTCACTGCAATGCTCAGTTGTAAAAATATCCAGTCTAGGATTAAGGCTTCTTTTTTTGTGAGACATTAGAAAAAGAAACTTTAAAACCACAGGCCAAAGCATGTGCTTCCTGACACCAGTTATTGTAGTCAGGGGTTTGATTCATGTGATCATTTGGGAAAAGGCAATGGGAAGAGTTGCAATAGCATATGAGATACAATTTATACCCTCTGACTGCTGTTCTGCTGGATTCACAATAAAGGAAAGCTTGACTATATTCATAGAGTAGGGTGAAAGTCACCCTTGGATGGTCTCAAGACCAGGCTGAATAAAGTCTTAAGTAACCTTGTTTGACCAATAACTGACTCTGCTCTGAGCAGGACCTTGGACTGATGTCCGGCGGTCCCTTGAAACCTGAAATATTCTAGAATGGTATGATCTTAGGGCAAAACAATTAAAAACATCAAAATATAAATGCTTCCATCAGTCTTGATTCCTGTCTGGTTTTCTCTGGAAAATGCAAAGTAATTCTAATAGCTAATAGGTCTTGTATGCTATAGAGATTTCACAAATGCTCATCTGAGTAACATACAAGATTAATTTCCTTTGCCTAGAAACACAAATGGAGGACTAGCACTCTATCCTATTAAATATGTACATTTTCTCCATTAGCAACCCTTTGTGGTAGCCTAAGTAACCAGCTTTTATACTTCAGAAGCAAATATTACAAACCATATCAGAAAGTCTCTAGGTCCAATCCTGAAACTGCACTAACAAGAATCTTGATGTCTTTCCTCAGCAGTTCCTGATGAACTAATCACAGTAAAATTCAGAATAGAAAGGAGAAAGGATGAAGACAAGATCAGTAACACAAGACAGAGTAGTAAACATTGTAAATAAGTGTATTGTTATGGGTTGGATTCAATTGCTGAGGCTAACGTTCATAATTATTTCCTTGTATCTAAGGAAGATGCAAGAACTCATTGTCTTTGTGAAACAGGCAGTTAAAATAGAGGTGACCTCTAAAGTTAAAGCACAGACACAGGTTTCCACCTTGGACAAAGTCTGCTTAGGAATTTGAAGGATGTGGGTGGAGAGGCTTTGCTGACCTTGCTTTAAAGAGAGATGAGTGTATGAGAGAAGCAGAAAATGACAGACCAAGGTGAGAGGCAATGCCAAGATTCAGGAAAAGTCTGTGGGGTTTTTTGTTCTAAGAGAATAAATAGAGTAGCATCTATGATAGCTATCATCACTATGTTCTTTTACTATCTGAAATAACCCGACTGAATTTTGTCTGTCTAGGATTCAATATCTTATATAAAAAAGGGTGTCATTATCTTAGGTATTTAGGAGGCTTCAATCATTCATGGTCTTGAACACATCAGAAAACACCTTCATAGTGACATCTCAGAGAGAGGGAAATATCATGAACCATGTTTTACAGGGAGGTCACTAAGATGGAAAGATGGGACAGCTGATATTTAGAACATAAGGTGGGTGACTAGATTTGAAACAAAAACCCTCAAAGCCCAAACAGAGAAGCATTTGCTGTGTCCAGTCATGGATGTGGAAGGAGACATTTTGATCCAGGTGTTGTGAGCAGACACAGAGTGCACACCTCATCACCTCACATGCTGAGGTAAAAGGATGCTTCTGGAGTTGTGGCTTGAGAGGGACAACAGAGGAAAGCCATGTTCCTTGGACTAACTGTGAATGGAACAGTTATCCCTGTCACTTATAGAAGTCCAAGAAATTTTCTTTGATCAGGACATGGCTTTAAATCCCAGCAATGCTGCAACAGCCCAGCTGGTCCTTGCTGGCTTCACTGGGGGCACTGGCTGGCACTGTAAGCTGTCCCAGCCCCATATTGTCACACACAGCTACAGGGGGAAGGACACATTCCCAGCTGCTGCTCTGTGAGCCCTACCTCTGCATGCCTCCAGCTGTCCTGTCAGGACTTTGCGGATCTCTGAAATCCAGGTGTTTTTCAGCTCAACAGAAGATGCCTGAGAACAAAAGAGGACAAGGCAAAGCAGATCCAGTTAAAACATGCTGCCAATCACCAGGCTGCCCTGACCTACACTGGCTCTTAGTTTTGCCAAGGACTGGAACACTGTGGCCAGCTTTGAGCAAAGCAGATGCTTCTCAAAAAGGAAAAGTTACCACAAATCTAAAGTTCTGTCCTTGCTTTTCTATCCAGCATTTCAAGGATTTTTCCATTACTTTATTTCTTCTTTTGGCCAAAATCCTGACCATTTTCACAATAAATTAGCCATTTCAGTGCCTACACAACAATGAAGCTTTCAATGGCTATTGTTTCTGGAGTGTACAGGACAGTGAACATTCTTAAAAACAATTCAATTGAAAGGAAGTATAGCCCTTGGAGACAAAAAGAATTGTCATTACCTGAATGATATAGACTTCTTCTCTGCCATTATACCAGATCTCAAACTTCTTATTATCCCCTTTTACATTTTCTGTAATGCCCACAGTGCTCATCTGTTTCAAAATAGAAAACAAGAAACTGGAATCTGGAAAATATCAATAGTCTTTAAACTTGATCCTCTGAGAAGCATTTTTAAATGGCTGCATTCACTTCTGACACCTTTGGGAGTCATTAAAAGTAAAATTCAGAGCATGTTATTCCTCAATATCTAATTTGTCATTTGTCTTTTTGATTGCTAAAAGGAAAAGGAATGTTCAAAATTAACCCAAGCTAATGTCTGATCTTGAATTTATCCTCTTTTCTTTTATTGCTTTATCTGTGGACCAGTTTTCAACCCCATTCTGGCTCTTGTTCACCCTGACAAATTTTCAGTTTAAGGACTGTTTTTTCACTTGCTATCACTGACCTGTTGAGGTGGGAGAGAAAGAGGGATGGAATAGGGCTTTGTGAGATTTAATGACCAGTCTGCAAATCCAGAAGACACAAAAATCCTGAAGAAAAATAATTCTAGATTTCTTAAATTAAAAATTCTTAATCACAGTCTTGAAGTTCAGCTGCTACTAACCAGCTTCTCATCTTATTACTGTATTTGCTCATGCCTCTTGTTCACATCCACATCAGCATTAATTTAAAGATTTAGACAGTGTTATGCCACCATTCCTTCCATCTCCAAAGGAAGAAACTTGAAATACTTATATGAATTGATTCAAGCCTTGAAGCAGGTTCTCTTACAATTCCTGTCTGGGTACCCTGAAATAAGTTTGGAACAATACACTTGATGATCTGTATTAGCTGGTTAAAGTCACAGGTGTCACACCAATGTGCTTAGAGGGAAAATGTGGCCTACTTGTGATTGCCACCTTAAAATGTCCTGACTCATATCTGGAAAATTCACTCTTGCAAATAAAAGGGAACTTCTATTGCATTGATTCATCTGTAGGTGTTACTGTCACAGAATCTATCTGCTCAACTATGCCAATAGTAAAACTTGCCATAGAACTGCACCTGGAGGATGCCCACAGGCAGAACAATGACAGATGCAGGTCCATTCAGTCTGGCTTCCCTTTATGGGATACTGGGCAAGAACACACAAGGTGCCCCTTTGTATCAGTTGCAAAGAACAAGCTTCATATCTGCAGTTGCAGGAGGTATAGCTTGGTCTGGCTCCAGCCCAAAACAAAATGGGAGCTGCCATTTACTCAGGGGTGCAAGACAGCTCCAAATATGTGCACCTTTTTCAAATCCCCATATGGACACATCCCTGTCTGTGAGAACACCAGACTTATTTCCCTCCCACACCATTACTGCATTTACTACCTTTAATGAATTTTTAAAGCTGTATGAAGCTGTCTTCTCATGGCCATCGGTGTTCTCCTCCCGTTTCTTGCAGAAAAGTAGCATCTTTGTATAGAGGAAGAGGTGTCTCTGCATTGGTTTGAATCTAGCCAAGTCCTTCACCTTGTTGTGCCCTTTCTTGTGGTCAGTCCATACGTTGAAGGAACCCTGCATCAACAGCTTGCCAAGCTCACTGACATCCCCCTAGCAAGCAAGGAAAAGAGAGAGCATACATCACATTCAAACCAGGGTAGTCCCAGGCACAGTTCATTCCTCCAGTGGTGTTTGAGGGTCCAGGCAGAGGCACCCCTTGTGATGCAAGAAATGACAAGGAGAGTGCACATGTCCCCTTACTAAGCCTGTGTGGTTTCTTCCCACAACCATTAACTTACCAGTTTCCCTGTCCATAATTCCCAGTTTGTCTCCCCACTCACAGTTAAAATTTAAGGTCTGTCTCAGGCTCTCTTTGGATGTGACACACAGGCTGTCCCCTCTGGTCACCTCTGAAGAAGCTTCTTCTGACAAAAACTGGGTTTCAAGGCTCCTCTGACTCCAAGGCACTAGGAAGGGCCAGTGTAGTCCAATACCCAAACAAAGGCTTTGACTCTGGAAGTTCTAGTTTCAGTTTCCAATTTTGTACAAGCATCCTCCATCCCTGGGCAAAACCTTGAAAGAGCTTAGATGCCTGAAGTCACAGATCAGTGCCTAGGGCTGTGTAGGTATGTAATTCCCTCCTGTTTCAAAATAGTCTTTACAAGCTTTGTCAATAATTTCTTGGCTCACCATCTGCAAACTATGCAACGCTGCACAGCCCTGGGCAAAGAGAGAGTGATTGCACCAAGGAGCCATAAAAGTACCTGAGGAAGAGTGAAACTAGGCAGGAGCTAGTTTCTAAATTAAAGTTCCTGTCTGAAGACCACTGATGGGAAAATACTTCAGCTGATATAAATATTTAGCTCAGATGCTACCAGTACAATCCCATATTAAGAGCAGAGGAACACGTGTATATGAGACATGGCAATGCCTATATGGTAATAGGATTCAACAAATAATGATAATCATAATTATCTTAATACAAGTTTTCCTAGAGTGCTTTGTATAATAAGCTGAGGGAATAAGCCCAGTGCATTATTAAAGTACCTACTCTCAATATGAGTATGTTCTGTTGATAATAAGGTGAAGACTTTGGCTCCAAGTGGGAATGTCTCCTTTCTCATATTAAGAATAGCTATTCTCCCTCTCACTCCCCCTCCTCTACCCTACATTGAACTGCAAAACCAGAGCTTTATTAGGTACTTTTACACTCTCTATCAGGGTACTATTAGACTCTCCAAACCACTCAGAAAACCTCAGCAATTTAGATAAGTCTGTCATCTCCAATATCTAGACCTGGATATTTTCTTTATGCATACAGGATTGTGGGTGTTTGTATTTATATGTGCATGTAGCTGTAAACTGCAAGCCTGTGAAAAGCACATTGATATGCAAAGCTAAATTAAAAAACAAAAAAAAACAAGCATATTTTCTACATGGTTCTGACAGTGGTGAGAGGCTCTTGTCACTCCAGACACCGTTCAATACAGCACTGAGATTCAGAAGCTCAGTTCAACTCTTGTGACAGGTCTGTCTCTCCAGCCTTGAATCTGGGATTGGGATAATAGTGAGTGAAGTGGGAGACAAGAAAGAGACAGACAGGGATGGCAGTCTGCAGCAATCCCACAGGAGACTTTGAATATTAGCCTGCAAGCACTGCACTCTCTTCAGTGTAGGCAGTAAATAGGGGGACACTGTTTCTGGTAATTTCTGCTAGTTGACAGCAATATTTTATCCTAAAGGAAGTTTATTTAAAGTGGAGAATTTGGTCACTATCTCAAATACAATTATTCACTGTTAGAGCAATACATAGTATCCCATGTTTATGGAAGATGAGCAATACATACGATAATTTATAAGACTCTCTCATCATAATTCATGGACAAACTACCCAGGCCAGATTGTGTACAAATATTAGGATGATAGTAGGAAACACATCTAAATCTTCTTCTCTCTGAGCTTTATTCTACTTTTTTTTTTTTTTTTTTTTTTGTTTTTCCTAAAAATAAAAAACGTACACCAAACCAACCCCAGACTTACATGTTAGGAGTTTCTTACACAAGAGTTCAGCTCCTCAAATCTGCATGTGCCCAAGTCCAAGAAACAAAATAGGCAATTGGGAGCATTCATCGGCTGTCACAAAGTCTGCTTTCCTACTGGCAAAATATCCCTCTCTGAAAGGTTTTCCAGGCAAGTATTTCTATCATGGCTGTGTGGGAAAGACTCTCCAAGATGGAGTGTGGTTTCATTGTCTATGGGAGGTGTTTATTTGGCACCACAGCTGAGCACCTGGGACAGGTGGAACAGGGAGAAGAAATTATTGGGTACATCCTCTTTCATACTTTCACCCCATTTAATAATCATGTAACAAACCACCTCAGGAATGCTGTCAGCATTGAGCTAAACAGTGGCCATGTCCCACTGTGCCACATTTTGCAGTTCAGCTAAAAAAGCAGAGGCAAAAGTCTAGTCCTTGGAGTTACTATCTGGTATTTCATGAAAGGCTGGAAAATTCAAAAGTAGAATTTGAAAAGGAACAGGAATGTTCTGTTGAATTCCTGAGTACAAAACTACTCACACTTTAAAGCAAGGAACAGACAAAAGGGTGACCTCAGCATTTATATGGACAGGAATCTGGATAAATCCCCCTACTCAGGATAATATATTACCTTTCTTGGAGAAGCTCTTCTTTCCTTCCCTTTACAAAAATGTTTTGAAATCATTTTTTTGCTGAATTGCTGTAAGTACATACATTTAAACTGAGAAATACAGGAGGAAAGCTACCTTTCTCTTTGGGAATTAATAAGAAACAGTGGAAACTGGGAGGTACAAGGTGTACTGTATCCATGAGCTTCCTATGTCCATTTTGACTGGTTCAAGTCTGCAATAATAATATACAGGCTCTAAAGAGTTTTTCTAAAATGAGTCTCTGAGACACTCAGACTCAGCCATGACCAGAATGGATTAAGTACGTGCAGCTTTATTTAAGTTTGTCAGGTTTAGGAGATCTAAGATTGTGTTTATGACCTGTGGTGTTTCTCTGATCCACAATCACCACACCTGTTCAGTGTTTGCCAATTCAATGAGGTGGCCACTGCTTCACCTTCAACCCAGTAGAGCTACTGCAGGCAGAACTCACATTCTCATCCCAAGTGTAATGCACAGTCCACGTCTCCAGCTGTGTGCAGCAATGGATCTCTGACAAGCAGTTAAATGAGCAAGCAGTTGAATTTATTTATTAAATCATGTTGGTAGCAGGCATGGGTTCCTCAGCTACCAGATGCAGATGCACTTGAAAAGAGAACCATAGAAATCAAAACTCCTGGGGCCACTCCCCTCCTGATAAACAGAATAACTCTTCCCACCCAGACATGGTCTGTACAGACCTCAGTACCTTCTCAGGAAGACAGATTCTGCACGAAATAGTTTTTCTGGATTAAAGCCTGTTATTGTGATGTAAAAATCCTTTGAACAATACTCAGTATATTGTTTCTTTCTTGACATTTTCACCCTGCAGCTATTTCAAAATGGGCAACCACATGATTCTCAGGACTCATTTTGCTAGGCTTGTTTCACCTTTATGTGTCAATCACTTCCACTTCTCACTTAAGGGCTCATTTTTTGTAGTCAGCACTAGTTCTTGAAAGTCATATGACTTCAATGGAGCTCCTGCAGAGACATATATTGGTGCCTTTTGATTTGTACCATGGTTGTTATTTCACATTTCAGATAACAAGCTTGCCAATCACTGGCACAGATTCCATTACCCACTTTAAATGAAAGCCATATTTTTCTCCCTAAGTGCAAAAGATTTGAAAACACTTGAGTTGCACAGGAGTCACAAAGTTTTGGCAAATTTCTTAAGTTAGCTCTGCCATACTTGTACCTCTCACCTACAAATGAGTTTTGGGTGCAATTACTCAAAAGTCCTGCATTTGCCCCATTATGGCCCCACATTCACACCCCAGCTCCACATGACAGGGGTGCTGAGATGTAGTTTTGGTCAGCACAACACCTCTGAGTGACACCCTTCAGGAATGTGGCACAGGCTCCATAAAGCACAGTACCAGCCATGGGCACAGCATGATCAGTGGTGACAGGAACATGGGATGGCTCAGACCAAAGTGGGAGCAGCAGCAGCAGTTACCTCATATCCTGTGATTGCTATCTGGTGCATGGAATCATTTACTGATTTGATGATATCAAGCACCGTGGCCAGGGCTTCTTCCAATTCAGCAGTGCCTTCGGAATTCTTGCTGCACTTCAGCATTTCCTGATTAAAGAAAGATAGGGGGAATACTTGAGAACTTCTGATACCAGAAGACATTGTAAGACAATCCTCCTGGAATCTGTGTTGCATAAACAAAGTAGCAGAACTGGAGGAAAACAAAAGAGGAGCAAAAAACCCAAAAAAAACCCAAATATGACATTCACCAGGGTGGTCACTGAGGACACACATTTTGATCTTTTGAATATTTTCAAGTTTAAAGGGTTCATTTAAGATGAGACAGGACCATTCTACATATTTACAATGAACTCCTTGCATGTCATAGAATTACATCCAGGGTTTTTTTTTCTTCACATCTGCTAGAAAAGAAACTCAGTATAATTATTTCAGGTGTTAGACAGTTCCCCATTTTCTTTTGCAATTAGTTGCACAAGGTACTTACTACCACTGTTAAAAATACAAATTAATTTCTAATCTGAATTCGGCAGGTTTGACATTATGCATTTTGAGTTTGGAAATATTTTAATCCTAAAGCTGAGGCATTTGTGTTCCTGTAAAATAGGGATGCAAAAAGATAGTTCCTGCAAACCCCAAACAGCAGTAGTCTCTCCTCAAGTACTTGGGTAACCAGGGATTAGAAGGTAAAAGCAGGATGCATTCCTACAGTATCTGCTGCACATTTTCTAGGATGAGGATGGAGCTCTGGACAGTGAGCATGCTGCTTTAAACAGCATGAGCATATTAACTAAACTGATTGAAACCAGAGGGTTGCAGTAATTGTGACTCAAAATTCAAATCCAGTCTGCCTACCACTCAAGGCACACAGCTTCTTAAGCACTTGTTTGTTACCAGTTTTTCACTGGCTTCCATTTTTGTACACTTTCAAATGCTCCTGCAGCCAGGGAAGGAGTGCACCATCTTCCCAGACCTCATAAACCCTGACAAAGTGCCAATGTGTTGTTGCTAAGTACGAAACTGGTCTGACCAGCTTCAAACCCCAATGGCTGAGACCTGTTTTGCTTGAGAATTTTACTCCTTGATCTAATCTTGGGTTTATTTACAGTCATATTTCAAATTAAAAGTAAAATCTGGTTTACTCTTGCTTTCCTGGAGACCTTGACATTTTTTCCCTTCTCACAGAATACTTTCAAGATATAGAGTTCAAATTTATTTGGTAACAAAAAAGTGCTTAAGAAGCTGTGTGCCTTGAGTAGCAAGCAGACTGGACTATGTTGCTGTAAATCTACTGGAATCAGTGAAGTTGCATCCTTGCCTATATCCATGTTCAATATTTGGATTCTATAGTTTTATAAGTTTTTATAGTTTTATATGTTTTATATGAAGTCAATAAGCAGTTCACAGAAATACAAGAATGGCCGACCAGGTCCTCCCATGGCTTATACTGGCACATTTTGAGCAGTGCCATAGTAGCTATTAGCAAGTTAAATGGCAACCTAAAATCTTCATTGCAAATTTCAATGCTAAATTTCATGACAGTACATAACATTACTTTAAGCCCAGAGGCTTGAGAACAGCATGTAATTCACCTTCATGACCTTCCCACAGGGAAAGTCAGTAAATATTATTTTTGAGAACTGAGTAGATGGAGACAGAAATTTAAGCCACCACCTTAAAAAAAAAAAAAAAAAAAAAAAAAAA
>VZRH01006017.1:582094-597473 GCA_013397555.1 Urocynchramus pylzowi
AAAAAAAAAAAAAAAAAAAAAAAAAAAAAAAAAAAAAGTCCCTTGTTTTCAGTGTATATATTTTCTATTGCCCAGTTCAGACCAGAATTACAAGCATGGACCACTCATGGCTCCAACCAATCAAGAGGAAGTTCACATATTCACCCTGTGGAAAAATGACAGACAGCTTCTTCCTGGCTGTGTCTTTTAAAAAGAAGCAGCAAAAGGGAGTGGTTCCCTCTGAAAAGTTTGAGTCACAACCACGGGAAAATATTACTTCAGGGAGCTGAAAGACTTTTGTTAAACAGGGACAGATGTTACTGACAGGATTTAAGGCATCAGTTCCTGTTTTCAAATTGTAAAATCATATACTGATACAATAAAGCCAAGCTCAATTTCTCTTTAAAGAGAAATAAAACAATAAATAAGACAATAAAATACTTACTGTCTTAAAAAGTAAGTAAAATATTTTAAATAGAGAGAGCTATACTTGTAATAGTATACTGCTATTACTTAGTATAAGTACTGCTAAGTAATAGCAGTTCCCAATCTAAAATAGATTGGGAACTATTGGGAAAAAGTCTAATCTAAAATCTAAATCAGATTGGGAACAGGAAGTCCATGTACAAGACTGTTTTCTACCATTTACAACTAAAACATGCTAAATATTTGCTGATGAACTGGGTGAGGATTTATTTCCAGGTAGTCCTGACTGATATGCAATTCTGGAAGTAAAGCAAGCCCACACAATGGAATTCTTTGCACTGTCATGGGAGAACTTACCTTTAGCAGCAGCTGGTACTTGGTGATTCTCTGAACTGGCTTTAAGAGATAAGCATCAAGTGAGAGCTTATGATCCAATTTACGCTGACATTCCTGCCGGAGACAACACGGAAGAAAAATAAAATTGTTTCTTGAAACACAGGCAAGTCACCAAGATCATTATCATTTGACAATCTGAAGATTATAAGTCTGTGAATTAATTGAGAGAAGAATTTGATCCATATGCATAGGAATTTCCGGGTTACTTATGCCACAGTGAACATATATCTAAACAAGAGCTAATGTTTAGGTACAACTTGGTGTTGAAATCTGGCATTCCCTGCTGATGAGATTGCAATCAGCTGGGATTTGCTAAGTAGCCAGCAATTTTTTTTGGTGTGGGTATAGCCTGCAGAGTCAGGCTCCTGTCCAGAAAATCTACCCACTGTTCTACCTGACCAGTCTCCTGTAGAGAAAACCTTGGCACACACTGGGCACCTGCCATCAGTATAAGAAGCATGCAGGAAAGTCTGTATTATTCTAGGTTTTCTAAAGAATAGAGAGATAGAAGGAAAACGAGCTTTGAGGGTCTTGCACTGCTAGTCTGCAATAAAATTCCACCTGAAAAAAGATGCTGTCTCCACACTGTCTCCAGAGAGCTTCAGACCTTGGTTTGTTCTGACAGTACTTTTCATATATTTGGAGGTCCTCCTTCTGTAAGAAAATAAGAGTTTAGGTGAGGAAAGGAAAAAGAATCCAGAGTGTCTTTCTCAACTCACACAATTTCTTACCTTTCATCCTAAGACATGAAGTAATTACTACATGGGAATAACTCTGCATGTAAAAACATACTGAAACCTCCAAATCTACTTTTTGCTTCTGAGTAAGTTAAATACATCTGAAAGTGTGTAAAGAGATTATTTTTCCCCTCACTTTTCATACAAAGCAAGGAGACTGCAGACTGGAAGACACATAATCTACCAGCAAAACCAGTACCTTTTTCGGGGAGGTGAACTGATGGTTTGGAGAAAAAAACAAAACAAAACAAAAATGAAACATTGGAAATTTAAACTTTATTAACAATTTTGTTAACAATACTGGCACAGACTGTAATTGTTAATGATGACTAGGCTTTACCAGTTCAACACTTTAAAAATAGTGTTGGCTCTCAATAGTTCAAGGACAAATTAAAAAGGAGGAAGTTTGTCTTGTTGATGTCCCAGGCCAGGCAGGGGGATGTACTTAAACCCTGTCCTCTCCAAATTAGAAGTGGGTAGATTCACTTTATTTAGCTTTGAGTACACTCCAAGTACTCTCACTGAGGTCCATGGCAAAAATCTCCCTGACTTCAGTGGAAATAGAGGCAATCTCTACAAAAGCCCAGAGTGGGTGTTCTGAGCTCCCTGGGCTCAGTGGGGGGATGCAGAGATGGGTGCTCCTCTGCCAGGTCCTGGGCTTGCTGCCTGTGCACCCGGGTGGCCACGGGGCAGTGCCATGGGGCTCCTGAGCAGGGCTGGCTGTGCCTGACCAGCTGGGAGCTTCCCACCTTCACCTGCACCTACCCTGCTGGATGTGACCTCAGCAAATCAAAGAAAACACCAAAAATGAATCTCAGCAATTCCTGGGTTGTTCCTCTGCACTTTCAGCCCACCAGGCAGTTCCCATACACTCCTGCTGCAGGGAAATCACTTCTTTCTGTACAGTTACCAAAAGAAATCAGCATTGCTGCTGTCTTCCTCTACAGACCCATCCTGACATCACCCTGATGAATCAGCTGGGAAATCAGAGCTGTGCCATCTAACATCACACTGTGTCAATTACAATTGTGCAATACAAAAACCTCTTCTGTTGCAACTCGATAGAATATTTATGGCGCTGTTTCAAAATAGGTGCAGAGTTTTCTTCACAAAAATATAATTGTTCATACATGTTGCCCTGCAGGGAAGTTAGCAGGGGTAAACCCCACAGAACTAAAAATAGCAGCAAAGCATAACCAAGCATTACAATCTCATCCTAGCTATGAGGAATAAGAGAAAATAACCAATTTAAACTTAAAGAAAAGGTACAATAACCAACAATTTATCAGTAATTTGCCATAGTGGAACCACCCTATGCCAGTGCAATCTACTGCTGCCTAAATCAGTGACACCTGCTAAGGCAGATACTTACATATTTAATTCCAGCTTTAAGTTTTGCAATAGTGTTAGGAATAGAATTAGGCTCAGACTTTAAAATGCCAAGAAATAATTGATTGTCTAATTATTCAAATCCCAGTCTTAAATATTCCACACATCTCTATTTTCACATGCAAAGTTTCTGACTTCTTGCTGGTACTTTTACACCATGCTCCTCTTTCCTGTAAAGCTTTTCCTTTCCACACTGATTTGGACCCTGAGAGCTCTGTAAGCTCCAATGTACATGGCATGTAAGCATAGTTCCAATTATCTTTTTGACTGCTGATTTAGGAATAATTTTTGCATTAAACTAGAATTTAGACCTTTGAATCCAACTCACAGGTTTCTGATCAGCTGCTACTGTCCTTTCACAGGTAGATTCCTTTTCTAAATGCTTCTTTCTCCCTGAATGACCAAATGTCCCAAATGCTGGCTCCTGTTAAACTACTCCTTTTTTTTAAGGTTAGCAATATGAATAAGTGAAGAGTGGTAATCCACAGTGAATCACTCCTGCCAGACACATCACCTGGCACATTCTGGTAGGCAGTCTGACACATCTTTGGTTCCATCCTGGGCATTCTTGCCTTGGTTTGGTAAGGTTTCCTTCTTCACAGTCCTTCGGAAAGCATATCAGCCCAGAGTGTCCCCCCGTTGGTGATAAAGCACCAGCAGACCATTCTGCAAGGAATTCAGTGCACATCCCTCCTGTCTTTAAATGCTGCATTGTCCTTGATCACACAGAGATGCAAGTAAAGTCAAGCATCTTGGTGATGGCAAAATAGCTGCCATGTGGGTAAAGTTGAGCTGGCTCACTTGTAATTTAGCTCATCTGAAGACCATGCCCTAAACAAGGTCAGGCAAAGTGGGAGGGAGAACAAGAAAGGCATTTCTGGCTCATCTTTTACCAGATTATGCTGCCATGTGCCAGGAGGCAAAGCCAGAGAGAGACTCCACAGCCTGTTTCTCCCATCACCTGAGATGCAGGGCTCACATTCATGGTGACAGCTGCTCAGTTGGCATTGGTGGAGCTGGGAGGGTGTGTGAGGACATGGCAGAGGAATGACTGTCAGGGGATGGAGTGACTCTGGCACCAGAGTGTCTCACTGCAGCTCTCAGGATACTTTCAAACAGTTCTGGAATCAGGGCTGAAAAAGCCCAGTGTGATCAGAAAGGGTAAAACTCTTCAAAGATTCAAAAATCTAAAAAACCTGTCTGTTTCTAATCATAGGCCCAGCCTGTTGTTGTGGCAGGATGGTCACACCCATACAAAGGGGGAGAACCTGCAACAGTGTGAGTTTCCTCCCAGAGCTCGGCATCACTTGGAACAGCAGCTGCTTCTGTTTGCCCCTGTCATTGCAAGCACGGCCATAACTCATGGGGCAGCCAGAAGCCACTGCTCAGCAGGAAGGTGTGAAAAGCTGCCAAATCATGGGGAACACAAACACACAACCAGACTTTTGTTTGTGCCTCCCAAAGGCAGTCCAACAGAAACAACACATTTCTGGACTTTATGTGGCTTCTTCTAAAAACAGAACATAAGGGCAGGAATCAAAGGTGCTACTGTGTGAGCAGAGACATCTCAAGAGAGAAGCTTGTGCTTTCTCAGTGTGAAATTTGAAATAGGGAGAAAGCAAATCCATGATTTAACCTCTTATTTGATAGATTTAGATTTAGTGTAGTTTGACAAGGCCACAGAAACTGATGAGCTAAGGCGATGGAGGGACTGGTTTTCTTTCACTTCATACTTGAACCCCAGCTTTAGTGCTGTTTTCATATTGGTATGATAGTGAGGAATATTGGCTTTACAGTTGTTTTTACAGAGAGACAAGCTACAATATTTAAATATGGAGTTTGAATCTCCTGCAGAATCAGAACATTTCTACATTTCTATACCAAGAATTTTTATTTAGCTGCATTCTTTAGCAGATAGTCCATGCAGCACATGGACTATTTTACATTTCTTGGGTTTCAGAGGTCTGCGTTCTTCAAAGACTGTTTTTCGTCATTTGCATAATGATTTCACCACAGTATTTTCCTGCCCAGCATCTGAATCCTAGGATAACAACATATGCCTCAGTAGCATTTAATCAAGCTCTAAAAGCTAAGTTGTTGAACAGAAAATAATCCAATGGACATATAATCACATTTACACTTGTATGATTCTCTCCAGCCTGACCTGTTTGTAAATTGGGAGCATACCCTTTGCAAGTATCACATGCTCAAATTCCCATTAAATCTTAGTAATGTGGCAGTGCTCAGCATCTCTGACTGGTTCATCCAAATATGTCTGTATTTAATGTGTGCTGTGGAAAAGCAGCAAATGCTACCTGTAGTATACAGTAGAAGCAGGAGGTACTTTTGACTACAGTAGACAGATTTTCCCATTTCTCATGCCACTTCCATTTCCTGTGCAAAACACAGAGCCTTATTCACACAGTTTTGTCAAACTCTGAAAGCAGTAGCAAACCACCAAAACAGATTTTTTTTCATTAGAAGGGCCCCTGAAGGAGTGCTGTATAAACAAGTACCTTTGGTTGTGTTGCAGGAAAGAACTAATGGTTAGGCTGAGTGGGGGTGGAGGAGGGACATCACAGGAAGCTCTTGGAGAGAGCTGCAGCACTTGGGCACTGAGTCACCTCACAGCAGAGGGGAGAATCCCACTTGGTGAGTTATGTGGAGAGCAAAGGGTATTGACCTCACAGAGTCTTATGGGGCTGGTGGGGTCCATGCAAGGACAGCAGCAGATTCTGCTTGGACAGAAGGGGACCAAGTGTCCTGAATTGTGCAGAGAAGAGAGAGATAAGATAAAGCAGGAACAGGATGTGCTGTCTGCACTCAGAGCAACCTGCTGTGGCACCGATACCGTCCTCTGCTTATTTACTGCAGGGTGGTGTCTGGGTTACATCATTCTCCTGCTATAGATGTGTCTGACATGAAAGCAAGTCAAACACTTGGATCAGTAATTTGTTGGTTTTTTTCTTTTAAATGGGACTTAAAATACTGGTAAAGCAGTGGTAACAGATCTCTTCCTGTCAGCAAACCAGGTAAAGGGTCAGATATCAGAGTACATGCTTGGTAACAGTGGCTTAATTTGAGAATATTTGCTTAGAGGAGTTTCCCTCATTCACAAAAGCAAACAGACTGAAAATATGAGAATAAATCTGTAAGTACTGTAGGATAAGACCATAGATATTCATTCAAACCTGAAAAAGGATATACTTACTCTTTTCAAAAAGCATCGGGCAAGAAGCTCAGGGTTTTCAATGCAATTTTCTATCTCCTTAAGGAAAATCCTGAGAGGGAAAAAAAAGAGCAAAGAGTAATGTAAAATCCCACTCACGTTGTGTGTTAGCTTTTGTGTAAATCCAGCTTAAAGCCTTCATTTTTGTAATATGAGGATTCAATGGGGAAGGTAACAG
This sequence comes from Urocynchramus pylzowi, assembly GCA_013397555.1. Lineage (NCBI taxonomy): Eukaryota > Metazoa > Chordata > Aves > Passeriformes > Fringillidae > Urocynchramus > Urocynchramus pylzowi. The sequence continues at coordinate 588,429 of VZRH01006017.1, forward strand.
TTCCGACACACCAAGAAATATGTATTTTAGAAAAATGGAATGTGGCTGCCCCCTGATTGCCTAAATTACAAATATTATCATATTTTATCCGCTACATCTGATTCCTCTGGCTGTTGAAATTTGTTTCCATTCTGCAGCCCAAATACCTGCTTTCCATTTGGGTATGAGGATTTTTCAGAACAGCTAGAAAAGACAAGAATGCTCTGTCAGAGGCAGTTGCTCAATCATCAAGCAGTGAAAATATGGGATGTAGTCCAAAGGCTTCTGCAGTGACACTAAATGCACTAAACCTTTAGGGAAAGAAATATTGGGCTTACAAAGGGAGAGGAATATCCTCCAAGTGGAGGACACAATCTTTGAAAATAATATATAAACTGGAAAATAATTTTTTCTACCATGTGTTAACGACTTTGGCATAATATTAAGACTTGTAAAAGAGATTTTTGAAATTTATTTTGTTCAACTATTTGTTACATCTTACAGGCAATTATTATACAAAAGAATTCCTAAATTCCCACTTTGGTTACAGCCAGTTTTGCTCAAGCAAGGCTAGGAAAAGCAGGAAATTTATAGAAGTTGCCCTAAGCTTTGTGTTTTGTAAGCTGATGGCAAAAGGGTTTATCTTGTTCATAACTTGTATTCTGTAGTTATGGCCTCTTCATTTCCTTGTCCACAGTATGGACATGGCTTCTGGAAAAGTTTGTGATCTTACATGAGGGATAAAAAGAAAGGTGGTATCAAATATATAACATCTTCTGATCTGATAACAGAAATACAGGACAAATAAGCTGAATACTAAGAAATTCCTCACAGAGGTGTCTTGCAAGACAGAAAATATCAGGATTTAGTCCTGTGACATCTACCAGTGTTCCAAGAGACGTGGTAAAATACTGACCACAAGGGACATTCAAAATGGATCCTGCCAGGGAAATCACTAGTAAATGCACAAATAGTACAATCTTCACCCCAAGAAAAGAATAAATAGGTGATCTTGGCGGTGTTCTCTACACATGGGTCTTACAGGACACACACACAGACCGAGTGAGGATGACTTTTCCTGCCAGTGTACGTGTAAGCATGACAAAGCACCTGACAGAAAAGGAGTGGACATGATGGTGGCACCTGAGGATGCAGGACAACCACCAGTTCCCATGTACCTGTTGTGGAAATAGTAGATTTCTGGGAGGTTTCCAAAAAGAATTTCCTTCTTGTTCTGAAGTGCAGATGGAATCAGATGTACTAAATTGGGATTGTCCATTTCTGAAGCATACCCCTGCAGAGAAGAGTGGAAAATAAAACCAGCCTGTTTTTACCAGGGAAGAAGTACTGTGATCAAGGCACTGGAAAGCCCCAAAGTTAATGTGCTTTTGTTCACAGAGCAAACAAAACTTCTCCCATGCCTGCTGCTTTGTTGCTCCCATGAATTCCTGATGCTTCTGATTTTCCCCAGAGATTTTCCCTGTAACTGTGCAAACACATTTTAACCACAAATGAATGAGGTCACGAGGTTAAGAAAAAATAGACAAAATTATGTGTTTAGGATTCAAAAGCCATTTGGGTCATGTAGGGATGGAGACTGCTAAGATTGACAGACAGATATCTTTCTGCTACCCTGCTTCATTGCACAAGAGTTTGTTTGGATTTATTTGTTGGACTATTTTTTTGTTTCTTGTAAAAACTGTATTGTGTTTCTTCAATAATAACTTTGAGAAAAGAACATCCAGATTTTAAACTCAAGAGTAATATATCAATTACCAGAGCTGCCAGCTCCCATGGAACAAATGCAATAAAGAATCAACCACACGTCCCAAAAGTCCCACTTATATAATATATAAGCATGATTGATCCCTACTCAGCTTCTGTCCTGCCACAGATTGGGGACCTCAGACTCCACAGAGACTGAGTATGTTGGTATCCTATCAGTTTCAAAAGCTCAATAATTATATTTGCAGCATGAGCTTTTTTTTCTGTGTTCAAGCACAACATGGGACAATAAAGAAGAGCAGGAGGGATGCCTTCCTTTTCCTCAATCATTTTCCAAACACAGATTCACAGAATTTAGTGTCTGGCCCCATGGACATCAAAGTGCTGCTTCTGAGACCTATTGGTAATATTTTGAAAAGACATTGTTAACTCTTTCTCTGTCCATAACTTTCAGAACCATGTAAATTGTCATTCTGTGGGCTTGGGCCAAAGAAGGTGCCTTTTCCTTTAAGGCCTGAGGAAGATTGTTCAAAACATCCTTCCCATTCTCCATCTCCAAGGCTGAGCTATCTTGCCAACACAGCCTGTGTGTTATAAACAGGAGGTGGGAGTGCTCAGCTCATGAAGGATGTGCACCTGCAATGATGACTTAGAGGTTAAGCATCAAAAAGTAATTTCAGAAGAGTTTCTTACCTCTATTATACTTTGAAGTTCTTCTACATAAACCCGTTCTGTTTCTATCAGCTCATTGATTATGTGGCTGAAAGACAAGAAGGTAGAGAGTCATAGTGTTAACCAAGCACATGTGAAAGAAAAAAAAAAGGTATTCCTTACATATTCCTGTTTATGCATTCAACTGCACACAAAAACCTTCTGAAGGTCATTTCTCAATTCTTCAATACTGTGCCTTGTTGATAAGATTAAAAGACCTAAACACATCTTGGACTGTAATTTTTCTCAGCTCATTTTAAACTTCATCTTGGATTTTTCCGACATTTTTATAACTGTAAACTGGAAACAAAAATCCCAAGAAGAAAAAAAAAAGGTTTCTTTTCTAAGAATAACTAATACTCAGTAAAATGAAACCATACATCAGAGCTATGCTAACGTTTCTGTTTCATTTATTTTATAAAATAAACAAAATCAGTGGCTAGACTTCCATCCTTTAATACAATGCAAAAACAGGCAACAGGATTATGTCAGTCTGAAAACATGAAAGCAGATTAGAGTAAAATATTTTTACTACATTTTTGAGTTTTCATTTCTAATATTAGTTTAATGCTCCTAGGTAACTTGAAGACATATATCTTGAAGATGCCTGACTTATTTCACAGAAACATGAATGTAACCAATTCACTTTTGAACAAATAACTAATTAGATTTTAAAATAAAAATTGCATTAGATCTCCCAGTTTTTATGCATCAAATATCCCATATTATCAAGAAAGTGTTTCTTTAGTAGTGTTATGAACAAAGTTTTCAGGGTAGCTCCTCCAGAGGCGTGAGCAGTAGGAAAGGACAAGTACCTGCTGTTCTTTTCCTGGCTTGTGCTTCTCGAGAGTCTTTAAGCATGGCTACCTCAAGCCAAAACACATCCCCAGAAGGACACTAGGGAATAATGTCTAGAGGAACTGGAGTGTGGCCAGCCATGAGCAGCACACAACCTGAGGCCAGTAAAGTGTAGGCAACTCTTGGCATCAATACCAGCATGAGCATTCATGCAGCATCTCCCTGCACACACTGCCTGTGCCTGCTTACCTGACTTTGTGTGTCACACAACAGTCACATCATCAGCCAGACCCTGCTTACCTGGCTTTGTGTGTCACACAACAGTCACATCATCAGCCAGACCCCGTCAGCCCTTTAGATCATGAGTCATGACTGTACTGTTGCATCCACTATAAGGGGATTTCCTCATTCTCCACTATTTTTTAGGATGTTCTTTTTGAGGTTAAACAATCACACTTCTGATAAAGCCTCATTTGAATGGTTTAGCCAAACATTTGAAAATAAAATAGCCACATTTCAGCTTGCAGCTTGAAATGACTAAAATATTACTTGGCTACTACAATAGATTCACTGGTTTCCTTTGGACTTCCCCAGTCCTTTTTCAAGGAAATGTGGTTTTGTTGGCTATCTGGGGATCAGTTATTCAGGTCTCAAAGGCTATTACTCCTTTATGGACCACTTTTTGAGAAACATGAATACTGAGAAAACCAGACCTTACCTTCAACTCATGTTTCAAATTTTGTTATAAAATATCTGGGATTTTATAGCTGTCTTGACATAATGCCTTAAATTGCAGTGTCTTGCACAAGGTAGGGCAGTGGGTGAGAGCTGTGCCAGTGCTCCTCTGGCCACACTCAGGTCCCATTGGCCACTCTTGCACTGGCTGTGGGCTCCTGGTGACTCTCTCTGCTCCCTCTCAGGTGTCCCTAGTTTGGGAGACCCCTCCAAAATGTTCCACTGCTGATTGTGCCAGGGCTGGAGCTGCTCAGTGATCGCCATGGGCAATGAGGGGAGCTTAGCACACACCTCCAGCCATTATCACATTTAACAAAAATATGAGGCAGCAATTGACAGGACTATTGTCACAGGCAGCTCTTCCCACCCCCTTTTCCCTTTGACATGCACTACTAGCCTAGAAGTAATTTCTAGTGTAACTGGGATGTGTGAGGCAAAGGGGCAGGGGAGAACTTCCACACTGTATTGTTCATTCATTTCAGAGAAATTTTACAAGAATTTGAGGATTGCATGGCAGCAGTCCAAACACAACAAAACTCTGAGCTCGCTGAAGTTTATGGGCAGTTCTGTCGAGGATAACTCCTCACCTGGCAGTCACAGCAGGGATGGTAAAGGATTAGGCATCTGACCTAAAGGTCAGAAACTGAGAAATCCCTAAGGTCCTATCTGTAGGCATCCTTGTTGCTAGTAAAACTTATTCCACTCAAGTATACTTGCTCCTTCTCCCATGAAACAAAGAGATTCACCAAACCAGCAGAGCTAGCCAAAGGTAGAATATTCTGGTCCCAGAAATACCTGACTCAGTAGCTTTCCTGGCATGGAAATAGTGACGTGGAACACTGCTCAGGAGGTCAAGGCCAGCTCTCCCTCTGTGGAGGGAGTTAAACATGTCCTAGCAGAGGGAGCTCAGCAACCACCAACCTGGCAAAGCCCCGAGTATGGCAGGGCCCCTGCTGCCCCCCCTGCTTGGCAGAATTCGGGTGTGTTTGTGGCAGGGATCACAAGCAGATTCACTGATACGATGTTGTCAGATGTTCCTCCAGCAAAGGAAACTTCTTGGTATGGAACTTAATTGCAATGCATGAACTAGTTCACATTTCCTTGAATGATTGATCTGGGTTTCTAAGGAAACATTGTGGCCTTGGATACACCAAGACCACATTTCCCACAAGGGGGATTTTACAGAGGTGCCATTTGGGCAGGTTTTTCTCACTTCAGCAGCTGTGATATCCTGTGGCCCTGCAGCACTACTAAGATCTCACACACTGAGCCACTGACTCCCAGCTTTGAGAAGCCCTGAAGTACCAGCTCAGTATGGATGATAAGAAAGGAGAGAGCAATAAGAAAACTATTTCTGCTTTGTCAGTAGTGCTGTCTCTGGCAAGTTAGTCATGCCATGCTGCAGTGAAGAAAAAAAAATATTTCACAGAGGAAGTTCCTCAACAAGGGTTAGAATGTAGGAGCTGCAATGGACAACAAAGCATTGGGAAAAGATTTATTTTTAGTCAAGGCTGTAAGTGAAACCTTGAAACTGAGGTAAACTCTTCTATTATCTATCACCCTTGACTTTTAGAGATGCATTTCTCTATCAGCCCCTGCCTGTGCTGGTATTTAGATCAAAGGTAACTATTTATGTCACTTTGGACTGTGCAAATAGCAATTAGCAGCATTGTTGTTATAAGTATAAACTTACCCTGCACTGTATTTTGTTGTTGCAACAAAATTTTGTCAGTAGGTATTTATCTGAGCTGACTTCTTCAGGTAACTGAGAGCACACTTCTAGGAAGGGCCTCACCACAGTGACCATAAAGCAGACACATATCAGATCATTTCATCTCAGTAACTCTTTCTCCTTCCTTCTTCTTCAATAACAGAAGGAAAAAGAAACATAACTGAATGGTTGGCCAAGCTCCCCAGGGTTGTCAGGTCATTCTGCAAGTCTCTGTCACAATAATTTTGGTAGAATGGTTTCTCTGTTGTGATATGCTGCCTTAAAAAACCCCATCAAATATAATGAAGCACTAAGCAGGAATATTATCTAGAGATTACCACAACCTATTAATATCTCCTCTGGCTAAATCTCAATTGCTTTGTCCTCTACAGTTACTATTTGTGCATCCTGCTCAGATGACAATATAAACTAATTCAGGATTTTTGTTTCCATAGCTGTATTTCTCTAACAAACTCATTGGCTCACCTCCACTCACAGATCCTGTTTCTGTGCCAGGATTTGCTATCACACATGCCTGTCCTGATAAGGAGTCTTTCCTCAAAAGAGGAATTGAAGCCATCGATTAGAATTAAACCAGGGAGCTTTTCTGAAAAGAACCCTTGGCATAAATCATAACTGATGTTCCAAAACTGTTGTGCTGCAGAAAACTTGACTGCATGACATGTGTGGAACCAGCAGAAATGGCACTCGTGCATGAGCTCTCCATACCTGTCTTACAAAAACACACGGTGCCTAGTCGATGGAACAGGAGTATTTTCAACAGCCAGAACAGCAGAAAATGGGTATGCAAGACCAAAATATTTAATTTAATAAATTAATAAAAAAACCATTCCCATCACTTTTATAAATATATCTAATATAGATAGAGAGCTACTTAAATTGAAAATGCTGGCTCTTTTAATACCCGAGGCTTCAAACACAATAGTAAGGACTGAAAGAACCTGTGTGCAGTGTGATGGAAACATAAACAGAAAAAATATCAACATTGCATAGAATTGGACTTAAGGGAAGTTGGAGTGAATAATTTACTGGCTTGCAAAAATGAGCACGGTGGTAAAAACCTCTCTGGTCCAGCACTCTGGCTAGTTCTAAGTACTGTGAAATTTCTATTTCTGAATGTAAATAAAATTTAACAAAACTATTTTTTTTTTTGCAATGGTATCATCTTTGTAGGTAGTATATGATGAAAGTCTCACTGTTGCAGTAGAAACAGAATCAGCAATAAATATCACATCCAGGTTTGAATTAGAAATCACTACAAGAAATTCCAAGACTGGTCTAATTGTAAAATCTCAAAATTATCTCAGTGCTACGGAATGAAAAGAAATGACAGCATGTCAATAGCTGAGTAGAAGAAACATCCATTCCACCTACATAATTGCATTTAAGAGAAATTTTTTTTTGTTTCTCGCAGTGCTAAAAAGGCCTTTTTCAGCTGAAAAGTATTCTCAACTGAGGTTGTGCAACAGCTCAAATGAAATTTGAGTAATGAGTCAGTTGCTGTACTTTACCTTCTAAAGTGTAATAAAAGATCATTCTGGACGTAAGAACATTTGTTTCAACAGAACTTGTTGTTAGTTGATACAGTATTTGTTAGTTGATACAGAAAACACTTCTGATTTCTCTGCCATGTACTCTTTTTTTCTGGTTTTTTTTTTTTTTTTTCCAATGAGAGCAATGCCTCAAAAGAGCAACGATAGTTCTTAAAATACATTTCATGGCTGCAAACAAAACCCAACTAAGTAACTTTGAGAAGCATAAGGGACTTAGGTAATACACTCCACCCCATCTCAAAATTTGTGCCCTTTACTGAAGTTATTGTAATTGCCTGCTGCAATGTCTAATGGATTTGCTCCAGCTGTTATGGAAGTTCCTCTGAGAAGAAGGACTGCATCTTTGTTAGAAATATATTTCACCACCAAAGTCACCATTTATAGTATTTTGCTTCTACTGAAATGATCTGAACTCTTCACATAAAAGGAATTGTCCCACATTCACTGTTCCCAAAACAAATTACCTTGGGGAAATATTTTTATATATCTTAATTAGTTGACCTACATTATAGGAACCAGAGCATAGTTGTTAATGGAGAGGTAAATTAATTAAATCACCTACAGAAAGGAATAATATGAATAGAGGACTAAAAGTCACACAGGAGCTGTTTCTCATCTCAGCTGTGCATCCACACTGAAAAGATGCATCTCTGAACCAAACTTTGAGCTACCTTTAGACAATGTGGTCTGTTATTTTTGTGGGCCAAAATAACAGACCACATAGCTGTGTACATATTTTGTCAACTATCCATATTTGTGAATTACCCATCAGGCCCCCCTTTGTGATTTTGGTTTTAATCTTGCAGCTCCACTGTTTCTGTTTGGTGATAAAGATATATTTAGCTCTGTGATATCTCAGCCTTGAGTAATCAATTAGCTAAGAGCACGTGAATAATTTATATACAAAAAATGGTGTAACTGCTAAGAGTTATTTGTATTAGGTTGTATTCCAGTAGATTGTAGTAGGTTGGTAGTAAATTGAGATCCATAGAAACTACTACACACACATGCTTGTGAAATATCTAATGTAACTGAGACACTGCAGGTTAACAAATTGCTCCCACACTGTGCAGACTTCCAAGCAATTTCTTTGTTTGCTTGAGATCATGAGTATCTACATGCAGGCCACAGAATTAACTTAATTACTCAGATTTCAGTATTCTTCTTTAGAAATATTACCTATTCAAAAGGAAACATGGTGATTTCCTAGGGCCAGGCAGATCTAGTACAGCAACAAACCATATTGCATAAAGGATTTAAAGTGAGGACAGAGAGGAAGACATAATTCTTCACTACACTTGCTTAAGGATGGATTTGATTTGCTGAACTGAAGCCAGTATGGGTACTTAAGTTTACCAGCCAACAAAGGAAGCTCACTGCTTTTTAAAATGTAGAAATATAAATATATGCACATATGCATAAAAGTAATGGTAATTAGTATACTAACACTGACATTTACTCTCATACTTGTTTCTAACTAGTAATGATTAGAACATACCTTATGAATATATATCAGTCATATACATACACACATATATCAGTGACATATATATAAATATATATATATATATATATATATATGCATGTATCAGTCACAACTGATATTCAAAAAATAAGGCCTCTGAAATTAAGCACTTTAGATTCTGCATGTCCTACTCATGTGGGAAATTCAAGGGGTTTTTGTGTCTTGGCAGTAATTTCTTCCTGGCCGCTTGTTTCTTAAAAGTTGAAAACAGAGCAGGTAAAAAAAAAAAAAAAAAAAAAAAAAAAAAAAAAAAAAACCCTAAAAATGTAAAAGTTTTTTACTTCTGA
>VZRH01006017.1:608378-622931 GCA_013397555.1 Urocynchramus pylzowi
CTCTGTTTTTGGGGGAGGTGACTATTTTTAAAAAAAAAAAAAAAAAAAAAAACAAAAACAAAAAAAAAAGGCCAGAAAATTATCAGGGTTTTTGTGGTCCTTTCAGGGTTTTTCTCATGCCCTGAGCCTTGGAGGGAAAACTCGCGGCCGCTCGAGCATTGCGGTGAAACAACCCATTCAAAGGCGCGCCGTTTCCTCCCGCCCCTTGTTCCAGCAGCCCCTCCCGGCTTCCTATTCCTCCAAACAATTTTTTTTCTACAGGAAAAGTGTGGTATTTTTTTTTTTTTTCCCTCCANNAGGAAAAGTGTGGTATTTTTTTTTTTTTCCCTCCACTGTTCCCACACAAGAAACTCGCAGATCCGGCTGGGAGTTTCTCCGCGCAGCCCTGCGTTGCAACACGGGGACGCGCCCCCGAGAGCGCCGGGGCTGCTGCCCGCCTGCTGAGCGCGGAACGTGGGCACGGAGCTGCCTCCGCCCCGAGCAGTTATTGGGCACCCCGTAGGAAAAATCGGCAGGAGAAATCACATTCGGGAAAAGGAGGAGAGTGAACGCTTTAAAAAAGGGCGTTTGCGCTAAGGAAAGCTTAAAAAAAAAAAAAAAAGGGGTTGTTTTTTTGGTTTTTTTTTTTTTTTTTTTTTTTTTTGGGTTNTTTTTTTGTTTTTTTTTTGTCTATGCTCTGGGCCGGGCTGCGGAGCTTCGGAGGGGGGAGGCTGGCGGCGGGGGGTGTGCGGGGACGGGCCCGCCGGCTCCCGCCTTTGTTCCCCCGAAGGGGCGCCCGCAGGCGCATGGCTGGAAGCTGTTCCCTGCCTGCCGCCCCTCCCAGGCCGCTCCCGGGCTCCGCGGGTGCGCCGGGGGACGGGGATGGGGGAAGGCGCGGTGGCGGGGAGGATCACCATCGCTGAGCTGGGGGCCGTGGAGCTGCCGGGGGGCGGCAACAGCCAGCGGGGGAAAGCCCGTGGGGGCAGCGGGGTGTCCTCCGGCCCGCGACTTTCCCGGTATGTTCGATTGTCCTGGGTTCCAAAGGTTTCCAAAGGGAGAGCTGGGGATGCCTTTGTCGCCGCGCCGGGAAGCGGGCGCGGGGCAGAGCCGCCGGTTCGGCCGGGCTGGGGGCAGCGGGACCCAGGAAAGGGAGAATCGCTGCGATTCTCATCCGTGCTGTGAGGAGCGCAAAAAACACCTGAACTGTTGGGGGAACAGTAGCTTCGTTAACTGCTTCTGCGCAAGATCTTGGGAGTATCCGGAGATGGGAGACTGGCATTACGCCGGTGTGAGCAGCTGCACGGAGTGCAAGACAATGATAAGAACCCCTGTAACTATCTTGACTCGGCAAGGCAGTGCAGAACTCGGTACGTGCTGCAGCATCCTCAACTCGGAATTACCCAGGCGCATGCCTGAGGATCTCTTAGCAGCAGTGTTGAAACTACCAGTGCAGCTGTTGAAACCTGGTTTGTATGATGCTGTCTTGTTCTCACTTCTCGTCTATACTTGCATTTCTTCCAGCAGTTGGAAAGGGAAAAGGATGGGTCTAGAAAAGGAACGGATTATTTTTTAAAAGGAAAAATAGCTGCAGCCTAAGGGGTTTTTGTTGAATCGCGCAGGAGACTGTAAGTCACTGTTGATAACAGCTATGGAATATTCTAGCAGTATTCCAGAAGCCTGGCCTGTCACATAGAGCTGGGTGTTGCTCTGGTATTATGGAAGTTACTGGTTGTTTTTCCCAGAACTAGTGCCACAGAAGTCCACCATCTATTATGTACAGAAATGTACTATCACAGTAAAAATGTGGGCTTTTTTTGCAGGTAAGGGGTTTGGAGTTTGTTTGCTTGTTATTCTGCTTAGAAATATAATAGTATCTGCTTACTGGTTGTCTTCCACTGAGTGAAACAAAACTGTATCACTTTCTGCTTTCTCTGAGATCCCAAATTATTAAGAAACAAACTGGTTGCTCCTGCTGCCCAAAGCAGCAGTTGGGACAGTCACTATGACATCTGGCCAAACTGGAGTAGTGAGTACTGATGGTAGGGATGGTAATTCACCTACATCTTAGGGAGAAGCATGTGGAAAACCTTTCAAGTCATGGCTTATCGTTGGAAATGCCAGTGGCTGATATGTTTGTTGTCACTCTGAACCTACAGTGTTACAGCATGCAGGATGTACTGAGCATTGTCTCTGCCATGGTGATCCCTGTGGGCCTGAGCAGTTGTCTAGGTAATCCTCTACCTTGAAGATGCTTGTTACTGGAAGTACAAGAAGTACTGAGGGGGTTTTGTTGTTGGAAACCTCCCTGTGGCATTGCTGTTACTGCAGGGGGTCTGGCTGGGACTTGGGACTGGCAGAAAGAGGTGGAGGAACCAGATCTTGATGGATGAGCATTGCCCTACTGTGATGGATGAACATTGCACTACCGGCTCTTCCTTCCACATGGCACTTGCAGGATTTAGTCAGATACCTTCCTTAGCTTCCCAGGATGTGCACATCTCAAGTGAGGCTATCTCATTATTCAGCAGACCTCAGTAATAACTAATCTTTAAATTCCTGTGGAAAGCAGCATGGCCCACCTCTGTCATGTTGGCCAGAAGTGAAAGCAGGATTTTTCACTGATAAAGGAGACATATTTGGATTCTTTGAGACATTTGGGAGATTGTGGTCCAGATCCTGAACTGAGATCTGTGCATTCCTGAGTCTTCAAAAACTGAAATAATAGTCATGAATACTAGAGATTCCACTCTTTCATAAGTTTTCCATGTAGGGCATTTGCCCCCTGGCAGCAAAAGGGAGAATGCTGTGGAAGGATCTTTGAAAGATGACACTTGACTTAAATTGTATAGTCAATGGGGAAACCACCACCATGCATGGAAGTAGGATGATGACACGCCTTGATTTGGGAATTGCAATGTTTTAGAATGAACCTACAGCAGTCATGAAGTTTACTTGTTGCTTGGCTGGCTGTGTAGTCTGATCTTCAATTCAGAATTGTGGCTTGGACATGCTGTGGCTGCTACATGCCCAAATAACTCAAAAAATCTATCAGATCCCAAGGCTGCTTAAACAACCTGCAAACAGATGACCTCAGAAGAAGGGAATGTTGTTGTAAGCAAAAGCAACTTAGTTGGCAGGACTGTTGAAGTGGGACATACATGTACACACCGCAAAGACCACAGGCTGTAGGATTTCCTGCCTTGGCTTTCTGCAAAGCAGTTTCATGAGGTCAAAGTTGACTGTCTGGTACCAATTGCAGATTTCTGAATGTAGTTTAAAACTTGAATAAAAAATGGTCACTCAGAACTCCCAGGAATGCTGCCATGCTCTCAAGGTACATGATCACCTTTCAGGTGTAGCAGCTCAACCTCACCAACTCAGGTGAAGCAGGAAGTTGGGAATAAAGAACTTCTTTTGTCAACAGAGAGCATATGGTTGGAGGTGCTTTGGGACATGGCAGCAAAGGAAGGGATTTAATTGGTCCTTTGCATTTAGAGCTAAGGAAAGTTTCTTCAAATTGAACATGCTGTTGGCCTGCTAAGACTGCTCACATTTTTTCTCCTATTATATCCTGCATCATTTGTTTCTTCCAGTCTCACTTCCACTAAGACCGGAGGAGGCTTGTCAAATAAAACAGACCTTTTGTCTTAGGGTAGAAAACTTAGTTTTTCTTGTTCTTTAACTGCTACTCATCAGCGGCAGTTTACAAACAGCGCTGCAGCCCTGTGCCCTCAGCCCTCGATTAGCTGTATTTTTGTAAGGAATATGAAATAGACAGAGGAAGGATGAACTTTCTGCTACTTGACTTGGTTAACTAAAGGATGCTTAGTCTTTAACTTTGCACTGTGCACCAGACTGTGCAATCCATGTGTTTTACTGTTAAAACCACACAAAGCGCTTTCACACAAAGTGCTTTCTTCCTTGTAACTTTCCCGACTTTCCAGTAAAATATTTATTCAATACATTTTTAGTAGGAGGGCTTCTAGTGGGAATAAGGGTGGCAAAGGGACCATACCTATGACTAATTGTTTGCTGAGGTTCCGGCTGCTTTGTCAGCAAGCCCTGAGTAAAGTACTATAATTACAAATACTGGCTTTCTAGTACATTGTTCTCCAAGTTCAACTTTCTAGAACGATCAGGCTTCTTTAGCGACATCTTTGCTTTTCCTTCTTAAGTCATCCCTGCCTTGCAAGCCTCTGCTCCCATCTTTGTAGCTTCCTTCTGCAGTTCGTAGACTGGTGTTTTGTCGTTCTGTCTCTCATTGAATTGCATTTGTAGTTTCTACTTAAATCCGTTCCACTAAACTGTCCTCACAGCAGTTCCTAATCTGGTGCTCTGTGTATGCAAGTGCTGTAGGTACTTTGTTACATTCTTGGCCTTATATTAATCTTGCAAATAAGTGTGCATGTGTATATACACACATATATATACAACAGACATGTATTTTCATATATGTAAAAATATTATTTTACTGGCTGTGGATGTTATTGACTAGTGTGACCTATTATCCCATTCTTCTAAGCTGAGACAAGCACTTCTGGTTAAATGCAAATACACAAGTTCCTTCATTTAATTCACAAAGACTGTCACCTTAGAAAAATCTCACTGCTTATTAAACACATTGGGAGGTTTAGCAGCTCCTTTGTTTGACTTTTCTTATCTGATTTGCATCTTGAGGAACTCTTTGCTTAGCCCTCTGTTTTTTGGCTTGTTGTGGCTGCTTGTTAGCAGCTCTCAGGGAGGGCACTTGAGCCATGGTGAGCTGGAACTGCAGGATGCTGTTCCTCAGCGGCTGCAGCTCTGCGTTCCTCCCAAATGCATGGGGTGGGGAAGGAGGGGCGCTTTGCTTTTCTGCCATGAGCCCGTGCTCGTCCTGCTCCCCATATTTAATAACGACCAAGAGCAGGCAAGTATCTCCTGTTCAATCCCTGCCCTTGTTGCATTGCAGAAGAGGCTGTATAAAAGCCAAAATTCTCCTTAGTTCCCACAGAAGTAGGAGAGGACTAATGGAATTCATCCCACCCGGTTTGCAGACAGGCTTAAACAAAGCCTCGCACCGCTATTATCCCGGCCAATCTGCAGCTCCTTTGTATATGCTGATGGTTCTCGATCCACATTATCCTAAAATCTGAAATGCTTACGTCTTTCTGGCTGGCTTGAGGCAATCATGGAGACCCCCACTATGCATGAAGAAACCTTCAGTACTGAATCTGTTTTTAAATTTTCAAAGAACTATCAGCTTGTGAAATATTTGACAGTCTTGAAAACTTTAAAATGTGCAAACCACATGAAAACCTTAAAACTTATGTAATCATATAAAATAATTTAAATTAAACATTTCACTACTGAACTAATGGAAAAGGGTAGCTGGATAGGTGAATCCAGATGTCATGGAAGTGCTAAATCAGTGGTGAAACGTTATCCTCTCTGGTCCTTTTTGGTGGCCAGTTCATCAAGCTTTGATTATAATAGCAAAACTACTGCCTTCTCCCCTAACTGACAGCCCCTTCCCAAGAAGTGGGATTTTTTTACACAAATAGAGATTGGAGAACATGAACCTTACAGGTTTGGATAGTACTTGTTTGTTGAGGAGGTTGGTTACTCAAACTCTCCTGTGCCTCTTAACATAACGTTTCTTCAGTTTCAATGCTACAACTATTTCAGGCTATTCTTTGGTCTGTGAAAAATGTGAATGCTTTCAGAATTGAAGTGGAAGTTAGGAGAAATGGACAGTCTGATATGTTTCTATTTCTAGATAATGATTTGCCTCAAGTTACAGTGACTCTTTAGTTGAATTTAAGGTGCTGTATGTGTAACTTTAATTTTAAAGTAGTTAAAAATGTAAGTTCTTTAACTTCTGCTAGTATATCTTGAATGACTGGTACTTTATACTTTTATAGAAAATGTGTGTGTGTGTGTCTATAAAGTATATATAAACTTCATATTTACACAGCATCTGCACAGTTCTATCAAATTACTGCTGAGCTACCCCAAATAGTAATTAATCTCTTAAGAAAATAACTGCAGTACAAATGCTAAACAAGAAATGAATGTGTGATCGGACAGGCTGATAGCTTGATTCAAATAGATGCATTTCCTATGAATGAAAGAAGACAACCCACTAGATGGAATTATGCAAGAAGCAGACAGGATCATTAACAACTTTCCTCTTCCCTCAGCCTCGAGCAGAATACAGCATTTCTCTCTTTCTGCTTAAGTGCTGGTGGTAGCTGTGCACAGCAGTGAATGGGAGGGGGTGAGGATGAACAAGGGCCGACTCTGTTCAGGGCCAAAGAACAGTGGGCAATGACTGTCTCTTCTTAAGTGCATGTAGGTGTGTGGGTGTATGGAAAGATGGAGTGGCTTGGGCAATATTTGCTCTTGGTGATCTCAAGAGGAGGCCTCTGAAGTGTGGTAGTAGCAGCTCCACTGCATTCATGGGAGGGGATGAGTAATTGGTGGTCCTCTTAAAGAGGTTCTTTTCCTCATTATCAATAATCTGAAAGCTCATTTTTTATAATTAATTATATATGAATGTGCAACCTTAGATGTTGCACATGATAGAAGTATGGTTTTTCTCCACAGAGCAGCTTTCTTTCTAGGCTGATCCTATATTTAAATTACTAGACCTGTGTGTGTATGCATGTGTTTTGCTCGTACAGCTTTGTGCGGGGTGGACTCAGCGTAGTGTTGGACCTCGTGCTTGCTGGGTATGTGTACATAATGGGGAAAGCACGGCCTTGAAACTGAAGACCTGGATACCTCCATGACAACATAACTGAAAAACAGCTATGTTCCTGGTTGATGGAAGAGTTTTTAGTACTCTAAAGTGGTTGTCAGTTCTGACTGATGGGCATGAGCGCTAGAGTTCTGCAACCCACCTTCCTCAAACTCTTGTTTATGTGCTTTGCAGGTTACAAGCAAACATGAAGATTTGTCTCCCTGGGCTCTACTTGTAGGTTTGGGAAAAGAAACTATCAGAGGAAAGGATTTGATGCAGAAAATGGTGATGCAGGACTTCTGTCATGCTCAGTTGCCTATAGAGCATAAATGGTGTCTGGATGGTAAGTCAGCATGAGATTTGGCTGAGATGAATGAGCCATACTTAACAGAGACAGGCAGATTTATGCAGCTGAGATGATTTGGGAAGTCTCGATGGGATGATACTCTGCTATGTGGACTCAAGAGTTCACCTCTGGCCTGTGCTAACTTCAGTGCAGAACAGGGAGGGTTAATCTAATAGAGCACTAAGAAAACCCACCAGCTCCCATACCCTGCAAGCTAACCAGTATATTTGACATTTTTAATTCCAACATGTATTATCATCACGGATATCTAACTGAAAGAGAAAAACACAATAATTTGGCACAAAACCACCCTGCATGCTAATCTAAAACTGAACTTACAAATTCTCATTTGTCTGTCTTCTTGCCTCAGTGCCTACATTGTAGTGGCCCATGCAACATCCAAGCTCTTGCTGCAGTGTGGGACATCCATTTGGAGTTTGATGCTCCATTAGGTTAATAGGCTACAGTATTGTCTGAGGAAGAGGGATAGACTGGGAAGCAGATGAGAGAATATTTACTCTGGAATGCAAATCTTAAAACCTAGAAATTACCATGGTACAATGGTGTTAGCCTTCGGTTTAAACAAGTCCTTCACACACTTTCTGACTCAATGCATTATTTTAAAGTATTCTTACTGGGCAAAAGAAAGGTTTCTGAGAGGCCCCATAGAAAGGCAGCTTGAACTAGTCTTGCAGTTAGTTGTGTCAGTCTGAAACTTGACTTCCTCTTTTAGTTTGGTAGCTAGCATGGAAAAAGTCTACTTCAGATAGTTGTTCAGCTTGATCTTCAAGTATGGCCTGCAGACTGGAACAGAAATCACCTTGGGTTTGTGGGAAAAATAGGCAGGAAATAACACCTCTAGATCTAGCTGCAAATAAATATTTGAATGGGCTTACTTAAAACAGGCACCCAAAAAAATTATTGATTAGGTGGGGCCTTGATGTTGTAGCTCTTCAACTGGAACAAGCTATGAAACAGGGACATTCAGTATTAATGCCTAACTAGGGAATTTTCAATTTCTTGTTTTCCAGTGTTGAGTTTTGTACTGGACCCTTAACTGCTTGATATTTCACAATTGCTTTCTCTAGTATGGGAAAAATAGTTTTCTTCAATGTTCAGCTCAAAGTGTGCCATATTTCATGGGATGTCCTTCTTGCAAGATTGTCTGTAATCCACTTTTGTAAAGAGGTGAATACACTGATGTGGGATAGAAAGTAGTGGTGAGCCCTTTGCAATGCCTCTTATGGTCCTTGCCCACTTTTGCAGGCAAGCTGTGTTTATAATATTCTGGGAGTAAGTGATATTATAATCACTAGAAAATTCATTACACCACTTTCACAGAAGCTTCCAGATAAGAAACAGAAATAATCTACTGTAAAATGGAGAGGGAGGTGACCTTCCAGAGGCTATAGTAATGGGGTAACATTAACAGCTGCAGTTAATGTGCTCTGCCTCTTTGCTACCTCTTTTTGCCTTGGTGCATGGGAGTAGAAAGGAATGTGTGCCAGAGTCGTATGTCTTTAAATGCTGGCACTGTTAAAGTGAACTTACATAAGTTCAGACTGCTGCTCAGTGCATCATTAGAGCTCATTGCTGCCAAAACAGATGTGGTGGGTTGTACAATAGGTGCCATTACAGACTTTGTAGCTGAGTCTCAAGAGTTCTGACTTGTCTGTGTGGAAGTTAAGTGCTTAACTTAGTCCCTTCTCTCAGAACATGAGGACATGTAGCCTCAATCATGTCACTGACAGACAGAAACTTCAGAATATTATCCTTACTGTCAGTGCTAAGAACAGGCTCTTTTCACCTAATCTGTTGCATGTAAAGCAAAAAAAAAATCATGTTGGTGCTTGTGCATTTTATGCAAAATCCCTTGAACTAAATGACTCATATTTTAGAGACTCATTCTGGCAAATGCCATCTTTCCTTCTAGCTTGTATGAGGAAGAATCTGCAGTGGATATGGGAGGTTAAAACAACTGAGAACAGCAGTCTAATGTAGACTGATGCTTGAAAGATGTGGTTCTGCTCCTCTCCTGCCGTCTCCAGAGTGATTGTTTTGGACAACTGATTTTGATAAAAATCAGTTGTCCAAAACAATTTAAGAAGGCAAATCTGATTTAAGAAGGCAAATCTGTCCTTTCTGGCAGATGTCTCCATTTACACTGGCTTGTAGCAGCTGGAAAGTTTCAGTTCATTTTAGGGGAAATCATTCTCTCTCTTTCCACCCAATAGTGGAAAAGTAGAAGAAATAATTAATTCTCTTTTCTTTCCACCCAATAATTACAGTAAGTGCAAAACCTCTGTAGAAACTAAACCTCTATTGGCAATTAGCTGCTTCCTGGCAGTGCTGAGCATTTACCTGTTTCTGCTTCCAGCCCTGAAGGAATTGAACTGCTTTACTCAATTGCCATCTAAAGCTTTGCCATCCTTTTAATTTCTCTGGCAACATTGCTCAGCACTTGCAAGTTTTAGCCATCAGTGAGAATCAGCAATTGGGCACAGCTTCAAATGGCTCATTTTTCTCGGTGGTGTTGTAGTTATTCTGATACAGAACTTCCCTGGACAAAGTGCTGTGCTTCAATGCCCATTGTTTTAAATAAGGGGATTCCTCTTGACTGAGCAATTTCAGAATCATTTAAGGAGTTTGTGTTTTGGAAAGTGTTGGATGTTCACCTTCATAGAAAGTTAGGTGTCTGTTCAACCTGAGAAGTCCTCAATGCATACACAAAGAGCATGTAAGAATGCTGGTGTACCATCCCAGGAAACTGTACACTGAGTGGGAGCAGGCAAACTCAAGAGCTTGCAGGTGAAGCCTGCATTGGAAGTTGCAAAAGATGGGTTATATGATCTTGAAACAAAATTTGCAAAGCTACTGTCAGTCATTGCTGCATTATGTTCCTTATTGATGCAACATCTGTGACCTGATTCTAAACTTTTCATAGATCTTTGGAGCACTGGACTGTTTCTTTTTGTTAATTCCATTGCCATCGTGTCCATGTTTTCCTAAAGATTACTTGTCTGAATTGGCTTCCATTTATCAACAGTTTGGACAGAACAAGGTGTAACAGGGGAAGTCTACATTTTTGAAATTATTTTCTTTGCAGGCTGTTGGTGACTTCTTTTCATCTTGGTACAAACTATGTAGGAAGGCAGCCTTAGCTAAGCAACTTACACTATCTTTTTTTCCTAAAGTGAACTTCTGTCACTATGGCAGGAAGTCCTAGAAGTGCCAGGAACTGTTCTTCATTTTGTGGCACAGCTCACATAAAAGAAGAACCTGAAGATTAATATATAAGTGCTTGATATATAAGATGTTTTTAAAAAATGGGAAGTGAAGAAGGAGGACATAGGCTTGGGAAGAGATGAAAGATAATGTGACTTGTGAAGACATGTCAGCAACAGAAAAACCATCAGAGGAACCTGTGTTACATAATCTTGTAGCTAAAGCTGTAAGCAGCAAAGTCCATTCAGGTTTTGCTCCCATTAACTTAGACACATACTTTCATCATCTTCAATTACTCAATCATAATGAAAAATCTTGATAAACTTGTGTTTTGACGGCTTATTTGATGTGTGAACTTGACTAGATTTCTCCTGGACTTTGGGTGTAAACAGTACATAAATCAATACTAGAGATGGGAGAGTTCAATCTCACAGGAATGATAACTGTTTAAATTGCTTCAAACACAGCAAAAAAAGGTTTTGAATTCTACTTAGCAAATAAAACTCTCAAACACATCAAGACCTGTTCTTTGGACCCCATAGCCCCTTTCTAAACAGATTTTGAAAACTTCAAGAAAATCCAACTCACTCTTTTCAGGATTGTCCCATCCTTACACTAGGCTTGACACATCTCTCTGAATTTAATGACAGTCAGTGATAATCTTGGCCCATGCAGTTTTAACTACAATGTATCTGCCTCTGTCACCTCTGTGGCTGGGCACATTCCTTTAGTGCTGTAGAAGTGGTGTTGCAGCTTAGAGGCCATCTCTTGCCACCTGATGTCACGATGGAGCAAGCAGGATGGAGTGCAGCTGAAACAGGAGCTGAAACACATCTTTACAATGTGCTTCTAACCTGGGCATCCACTCCAGAGTCAAACAAGCTGATATGGAGCAGTTCGTATGACAGAATTATCCTGACCTTACAGCAAAAGCCTGTCCCAGGGCTTCAAAATTTCTGTGGTACCAGAGCCTGGCAGTAGCCTTAGAATTGAAAAGACTGAAAGCCTTAGAAACAATGTGTTACATCTGGTTCTACAAAAGAAAGCCCTTGAGTCCTACTGTGCACTTAGGTTAGGCACAGCTTGACCTCAATTAGCCACTTTCTGATACTTCCTTCAGGGATTCAGCAGGTTGCTTTTTGGGGGTAAGAGGGTAGGAGGAGCTACATTTGGATTGTTGAGCAACTACATAAACTCCAGAGCTGTTGCAAGCTGTGGAAAGCTGATTGGTAAGGATGAGAGGGCAGAGTGACTGTGAGGCTGTCCCCAAAAGCCAAGGACAAAACACTGACATAGAAAGCAGCAGCTCTTCACATAACTTCTGTTTGGTACTAGGTAATGTTTGAGGTCTTCAGTCTTTCTGGTAGATCTTCTGAACTTTAACCAAGAGTTGCTGATATGAAAGGGCCAGTTCCTACAAGTTGATTGTAAAAAATTGTTTTATTTAAAATAGTGTTTCCTGGTATATCCTGGCAAAGCCACTTGTGATCTGAATTTATCTTCTGTTCTAGGTGAGAAGAGTGAAAAATAACTACACATTATAATCTTTGTCCTAAAATACATGTCATGCTGGGATGTGGTGTATTGAAGCCCAGCTTGTGTATGGTACCACATGACAAAATTTGTAGCTGGGAGCTTTGAGATGTTCTCTCCGGGCAGTCTTAGTTGGTCTCTTGGGTTTAGGTTTTTATCAGGGTTGTGTTAGTTGGAAAAACCTCCATGTTGGATGTCTTTTGTGTAAACGTCTCTTTGTGGTTCTTCCTGTTAGGGTCTGTGCCACTGGTGTCCCATATTTTTCTTTAGGATGTGTCTTGTCTGTCTCTCCTTAGTTGACTTTCCAAAACTGCTCTACTTCTATCCTGAAACAAACTTCATACTGACTTTTTTCAAAAGTTAAAGTAGGTCCCTAAGGATTTGCTTTTCCTTTGTGGTCACTCTACAAACTATTGAGCTTGCAAGTCAAACTATGCCCGCTCCTCTTTCACCCTAGAATATATTCCAGATGCAAAACAGAGCAGTGAACAGTTGCTACAATGAGTCATGCTTGTGGAAGTATTGAAAGGTTAAATAACAAACTCCTTTAGCAAAGACAGGATTGCTACAGGATGGCAAAAGCCTGCAGTACTTGCAGCTGAGGGGAATACCACAGGCAGCTCTAATCTTAAATCTGCAGAAAGAAAGGCAGTTACAGGAACTGTGTATGGATCCTTGGTTCTGACAATCTTTCTCCAATATTAGAGTGGATCTAACAGCTTTCAAGCCACAAGTAAGAAAATCCACAACAGGAAAACCATCTTAATTATGGTCAGAAAAATTACTGTCAAGCACGGTTTTATCTCTGTTGCATGGTGTTTCCTCTTGTTAGGGAGAACACATTGACGAGTTGGATTGCTTTCTTTTCCTGGAATGATGAAATTTGAATAGCAGCAAATAGCTCCTGTGGTGTCTCAACCTGTTTTCCTTTTAAGGGAAGGACAACATGACTAAGTCCAAAGGCTGGGTCTTGTAAATGGGCTATAAAAAGTTCTGACAATCAAAGAGACTCTATTTGTACATTTGTACCTTCAGTGCACATCTCCATGCTTTTTTGGAGAGATGGGCAAGTTCCTTAAATTTCATCAGTATTGCTCATCTATAGTCTCATTTTAAAGTTTTACCTGAGAGGTATTTTTCTGAGGAGGATTCTGAACAACTTTTGTCTACTAATGGTTCATCTAATTCCACTGAACTAGAACAAGGAAATGACAGACCAGAGTGCCCTTACCCAGTTAATTTTATGGCTTTTTTTTTTCCTCATAGGAAAAGTTTAAGTTCTCTTTCCAGCATTCCTGACTTCAGGAAAGGGTGCTAGGGAGCAGAAAACTGAGTCTATGCATGTCTCTTGTCCCCTGCTACCTGCTCCATATTTAAAGCTGTTTCCATGATGTGTTTTGTGGTGGATTTTTTTTGGTGGGTGTGTGTGTGTTTGGTTTGAGTGTTGTTGGTGGTTTTGGTCTTTTTTCTGGAGACTGCTTTTTTTCCCTCATGGGGAATAACTGTAATGTAGGTTAGTTTCACTGCTATCTTGCAGTGACCATGTCCTTTTTGTCTGTGGTGTTGACTGTTGTCTCCTTTTACCAGATGGCTTTGGCAATTGCAGACTGTTTCCCAAACTTATCCAAGTGTAATCTAAAAAAGTTGTATTTGGTGATGAGTATCCCTGTGTTTACCAAGGTAAACTTTGCTTCAGGTGGTTAAATAGATTGCCTTGTGCTCCCTTTGCTTTCAGTCCTCTGCTTTAAGTTTCTCATGATGGCAGTGGACAACCTGACTACCTGGTAGCTTCCGACACATCCTTCAAAAGGAGCTACCAAAAGTTGGGATTTCTATAACACTCCAGCTTGTCTGCATCCCTGTGCTTCATCTGAAACAAGAGTAAGCTTTGCAATAGTGTTCTGTTGTAAAGTTGCTGAGTTTATAACTCTGAGGTGCATTGTTTAACTTCATGTTTCCAAAATAAAAAGGGTTTAAACTGATACTATAAAAAACGCTGACTGACTTTTATTCACCAAACTGCCCATACAGCTTTTCTGTTATGCATTACTATCTGCAATCCTCGGGTACACCAATGCATGGTTTCCATTTTGAGCAGCTGGTCCCCTTCCTGGAGCACCACAAAATTGCCCCAGGTATTCTTATCACTGTATACTCTGTTGTGTTCTCATCATACTATTCTAGTTGCAAGACTTCAGATGGCTAAAACAGTCGCAAAATACTTGTGCTGCACATAACTTCTGACTTGAAAGTGATAGCTTGTTCTCTTGCTTCTGGGGTTGTTTCCATGCAACAAGTGCTTAGTTCGGGGTATGTCATTCCTTATGGTGCTAGTCCTACACTTCTTGCTTGGTAGCTAATTTTGGCTTTTTAATGGGATGAACAAGTAGTTGCTACTTCAGGCTGCTCTTGTTTACTATACAGCAGAGACAATTCCGGCTACAAGAACCAAATTTTAACGTGCAGGGCAAGAAGGCTGAACTTGGGTGGGTTTTTGTGCTTTGGATTCTTCACTTAAACCCTGGCCGGTAGCAGAGAAAGTAGCGCTGTAAGTGTGAGCAGTGCGGGGTCGAGAGGTGTACCTGTGGCAGGGGTGCCTAACGGGAGAGCCCGTGTGTCTGTGTGTCTGTCTGTCCGTGTGTCGCGGGTAGCTCGGGTGCCCGAAGGGGCCGGGCAGAGCCTGTGAGCCTGTGTCTGTGTGTCAGTCCGTGTGTCCCGGGTAGCTCGGGTGCCCGAAGGGGCCGGGCAG
>VZRH01006017.1:623320-691295 GCA_013397555.1 Urocynchramus pylzowi
TGATCCTCCGCGGCCAGCAAGGTGCGGGACGACGCCGTCGCGGCGCCCCCAGGGCTGGGGGGAAGGAGCGGTGCGGGGACACGGAGCGCGGCCGGGCGGGACCCCCAGCGCTGGCCCGGCACTCGCTGCCCGGGAGCAGTCGCAGGGCTCTGCCCGGCTCCGGGTTCAGCAGGCTGCCGGCCCAAAAGGCAATTTGTAAACCCGACCGTTTGTAGGGTGCGGCGCTCTCCGGGCTTAGAGGAACTTTAAAAGATTGTCATCTGCCGGCTAACGGCAGTGGGGGTTTCTAAGAAAGGCGTTTCTGTGTCTCCTCTCGCACTGGTCTCCACAAGCTCCGGGCCACTGACCCTCTCTGACTTGCTGCCAGTCGGTTCTTTTTTTGTTATTTTGAGGAGTGGGACAGATGTGTGTATGTGGGTGGTGATGGGCAGTGACTGAGAAATCAGCTCATTTCCATGACCAAACCTAAAACCAAATGTGTTAATAACAGCTCACTTAAACTTTTCTCCTTTCCCCCTTCAGAATTGGCAGGTGTTCATCTTCATGAAGGAAAGAAACACGAGAAGTTCCGACTAGAACTGTAGTGTTTGCTTCAAGATGCCCCAAAGGGAAAATACTCATCTCCAAGTCTCGTTTTTCAAAACTGACTGTGTTCTTTCAATCAAAGAAAAACGTTTTTTGAGAAAGATGACTTGTGAAGTCTGTGAACAAAGCTGTCTTCACAAGGATACTGAATGAAAGACATCATGCCTTACAAGGGACACTTATCTTGAAGGGTGACACTGTGCTCTTAAACTAAAACACAGGCACTGTAAAAACACTGATCCTGAACAAGAGTAAGGATTATAAAAACTGCATCAGGATGTTTGTTAGTCCCAGAAGAGTCAGAAAATGCCATTTTTTGCAGATATGTGCCACTTGCTTCATACTATGTCTCATGATTTTTTGGGTACCATTTGATAATCACATTGTGAGCCATATGAAGTCCTATTCCTACAGATACCTCATAAATAGCTACCATTTTGTGAATGACAGCCTGTCTATCAGCAGGGATAACCTGAACAGAGTATCAAGTTACCAGTACTTGATCAACCACAGAGAGAAATGTCAGCAGCAGGATGTCCTTCTCCTATTGTTTGTGAAGTCTTCTCCTGAAAACCGTCATCGAAGGGATGCAATTAGACAAACTTGGGGTAATGAGAAGTATGTTCGTTCTCAACTTAATGCCAACATTAAAACCCTTTTTGCTTTAGGGCGACCAACACACCATCTGCAGAAAACACAGCAGCAAAGAGAACTTCAGTTGGAAGACCAGAAATACCAGGATTTGATTCAGCAAGACTTCTTGGATACTTTTCACAATCTTACTCTTAAATTGCTTTTGCAGTTTAGCTGGGTGAATACCTACTGTCCTCATGCCAGGTTCATTATGTCTGCAGATGATGACATATTTATCCATATGCCAAATCTCATTGCTTATCTCCAAAGTCTCACACAAATGGGTGCTCAAGATCTCTGGATTGGTCGTGTCCATCGCGGATCCCCTCCCGTAAGAGACAAGAGTAGCAAATACTATGTTCCATATGAAATGTACCAGTGGCCCTCTTACCCTGACTACACAGCAGGAGCTGCATATGTAATATCAAATGATGTAGCAGCTAAAGTCTATGAGGCTTCATTGACTCTGAATACAAGTCTTTATATAGATGATGTTTTCATGGGTCTCTGTGCCAATAAAATGGGAATTGTACCACAATATCATGTATTTTTTTCTGGGGAAGGAAAGGCTCCATATCATCCCTGCATTTATAACAAGATGATGACATCTCATGGACACGTAGATGATCTTCGCCAGCTCTGGAAGCAGGCTACAGATCCCAAAATTAAAAAGATTACTTCAGGGATTTGGGGTAGAATGTACTGCAGACTAGTCAATATTGTGCTTCTCTGTAAACTGTACTATGTGGACACATATCCTTGTTCAGCTGCGTTTTCTTAATACTTGAATATCTGCATTAAAGATCCTCTGAGCCAAGACAGAGCAACAACATTTTAGGTGTTTATCCAAAATATATGTAAACATGGAAAGAGGTAAAATTTACACGTGAATACTTGGGGTGGGCAGAGGGAGAGGAAGCAGATGGTCCCAGGGTCCCAGATTCTGTTCAGAGACTTACTGGAATAGCTCTCCCGTAGTACTTCAACTTTTTACATTGTAGCCTGTTTTTTTAACACTCTTCAAGGGGTGCAAGTCTGGATTATAAGTGAACTATAACAGACTTGACTTCTAGACTTTGAAATGCTTGTTGAAAATACCTGTTTCTTTGAACTTGTCAGTAAGTCTTAATGGTTTTTATAAAAGCTATGTGAACCAAGGCATGTGGCAAAAAAACCCTGTTATACCAGAATGGAGTAGACCTTTCAAAGCATGAGGAAAGTGGAACTTCTGACTTGATGAATGAGGCTATCACAGTAGTTTAAGGTAGTGTAAACTCTCTACAAATATTCACCTTTTCTCAGTGCTTCGTACAAAGTCAGTCTGGATGCACACAGCTGATAAATAGTGAGTGCTAGAAGTGAAGACCTGCTACGATTGTTTTCTCAAAGCTGCCTAAATCTTTGAAATAGGGAAACAGCATTTGGATGCTCTCTGACTTGGTTTTAAGTAACAAAGGAACCCCTTTAGAACTTGAAGCTATAAAAAACCAAATACCACTCATGTGACTGGTTGGGCTAATATTTCTCTGTCTTCTGAAAACTGAATCAGCACATTTAAAAAGTCCAATCTTTAATAAGCAAATAAGTTAAGTTAGTTTTCTTCTAATAATGCTTCTGTTTTCCAATATTCTATAGGTGAAAAGCAAGCAAAAATCCCTGAGAATGTTACTTAGAGCTAGTTACAGACCTAAAAAAAGCAAAATTTCATGCTTGTACTAACAGAGGGAGGATACTTTCTGTACAAACTTTGACTTTGTATTGAAGGGATAGGGAGATGGTGATTCACACAAACTCAGTACACAAATCATAATAACTAAAATATTTCTCCTGAAGTCAAAATTGTCTTTAAAATTTCAGGGTTGTTGGTATGCACAAACCCCTGTACCTTGAATATATCTCAATGTTAATATCACTTGCAAAGGAACAAAATGCCTGTGCTTTGTAAGCCAAAACAGAGCTGAGTGATGTGCAAACTGCAGCCCTTAGGAGTTGTCCTGTGGTGCCATAAAGATAACTGCAGAGAACCAGAGTTGCAGGCTGCCTGCAGTCCTTGCACAGCTCAGTCATGGTGCTTCCACAGACTCTCAGGACAGATATCTTAGTTGCTAATTGCCAAACCTGTGGCAGCTGTACAGGACTTGCCAGTTTGAAGCTGTGAGTAGTAAACTTGGTGTAACTGACTGCTACTGCTCTTGGAGCTGTGCTGCAAGTTTGCTGGTTTGAATGTATAATGGCATCTGTCAGTGCAGACAGAATCCAGGAGTGAGCTTGCTGACTGTTCTCTAAGCTGTTCAGATGGAGGGTAGGTAGCTACTGGAACTAAGTCAAACATGTAACTTTCTATCATTGGTTTTGCAGAAGGAAGTTAGTAAGATTCCTAAGTGGTCCCAAATGTTGGACATATAAAGAGCTCACAAAGAAATAATTTATCAGTGTCAGAATATACTGATAAGTATAACAGCTATACTTCAGAAGGAACAAATCCAGTTCCTTTTCTTGCCTAAACAAATGGATAATAGTACTGGGGATGTAGATCTTTATAACCTGTTGCATACAGAGAAAATAAATGCATGTACAGAGAAATTATTATTGTATATTGAAGGAAAGCTGCTTCATCAGATTTCTGACTTCTTGTGAGCTGTTAAAATCAACAAAGCTGCACAGCAAAACTGCACTGCTAGAAAAGCCACCCTGTTCACTGAAGGGAAAGAGGGTTTCATATGCAGTATGCAACCAAAATGTGCTAGTAAGACTATAGTTCTTCTAGCATATCTACCTGTTGGGATTTGTTTTCACTCAAAGATGCAAAAGTAATCTTTAAGTAGCTTTAACTAGCTAACATCTAAAACGCTGCTTAAATGTAATTGCCGTTATCTGAAAATCACTTTTGACCATTGAATTACTTTGTTTTACAGTTGGTTTGAGCTTTGTTTGGATTGTTTCTTTATCTTAAAAGGGCCTTGATGTTTGTAGTATGCATTTTCTTTTGCTGCAGTGAAAAGAAGTTGCTTGTTGAATAAAAAAGAAAGCATGAAGGCACTCCTTTCAAAAAATAGAAGAGACATAGAAAACTTCATATTTTCTGGTTCTAAACACAAACTAAGATTTGTACACTTCTATCAGGAATCTTTTTTAACAATAGTCTCAGTGCTCCAATGCAGGGCTGATAGGTTTTACTGCAAATAAAACTGTATCAGCCTGAATGGTCACTCCTCATTAAGAGTTTGACATTGTTGCACAGCATATTTAATGCTATTTTTTTTTTACCTGTTTGTTTGGTTTGCATCAGTTTCCCTTTGATATTACTAATTTTTATACAAAGTATTCAATATTTATTCTTAAACTTTGCTCTGTATCACAGAAAGACAGTTGTTTTGTAATATTTGTTTTGAATAAACAGACTTATTTCTTTTAAAAAAACCTAAGAATACAGAAAAGGTAAATATCTCTTGTTGCTTTCTTTGTAACTGACAGGATCAGTTCTGATACTTTTAAGTGTTGTTCTGAGTTCCCTTTTACAAGAGGACTTCAAACTGCCCCTCATTCCCCCCCACCCCCGGTGTGTGCAAAAATCAAAATTGGTGTTCCCAAGAAAAGAGAGAGCTCACGAATTTGTTTACCAAACTTCTAGGTCTAAGGTTGTATAAAATTGCTAGGTATTAGAAGCTGAACCTGTTGTTAATGTTATAATTTGTATGTTCTCTTCAGGCAGCTGTTCCCCTGGAGATGTGTATCGGTCTACACAAGATTTCAGCTCATGCTTTGCACCTTTGGAAGCGTAGCTGATGGTCTGGGGACCAGACATGGTATTTTCATAGGGTATAATTAAATTCAGATAATTATGATTTGTATGTCTCTCCAATTTGTCTGACATAATGTATCAAGTTAGGGTTTTCACAAATGGAGTCATTTGCATCAGGTAACTCCAGTGTATAAGACAGAGACATAACTAAAGCACCAATTATCTAAATGATAGTGAAGAAGAGATCAAAGGAAATTAAGTCAGGATTGTGGCATTGGCTTCTTGCACGGGGGTTTTGTTGTGGGTTTTTTGTTTTCTGGGTTTTTTTTATTGTTCCCTTTGGCCTAGAAACTGCAGTTCAGCTAAAATTGGATTTGCTTGATACTTTTTGTTGAAGTAAGTGATTTAAGTATCTGGTGCTTTAGAACACATTGTTAATGATCTTTTTCTCAAGATTTTGCAGAAACTTGAGCTTGCAGTTAAAAAGCCAAGAAGCCCCTCAGAGGTTTACAGTCAAATGTGAATATTCTGAACACTATGAGAGGATCTTTTAACACCAGTTTTTTTTTTTTTTTGTAAATACATACAAGGCTTATTCTAATGACTTCTTTTCTCAAATCTTGTAATTAATGTTTCTAAGAGAAAAAAAACTGCTAAAAGCCCCAACCCAAACAAAAGATAACTCTTATTTGCTTTTCCATCTGATAGACTCAGTATAAATGCATGGATGTAAGCATTTCAATGACTTCATTCTTGCTAATTATTTATTAATCTTGTTGAACTTCAAAGAGGTTGTAGAGAATGTACTACAAAAGCAGCAATTTGCATTCTAAGAAGAAAAAAAATAATAGTGGCTCATATGTGCAGCCTTACCTCCTCCTTGTTGACAAGTTCTCATCACTTTCACTGGTCACCAGGACTCTGCTGGATCCTCCTTGACTGGCTTCATGCATCACTTCAATCTGAATGAGAAGGACATGTTAAAACTGAAAATACTTAATTGCTGATGCTTTTATTTAGAGAACTTCAATTCTTTGAAAAAATAAAAACCAGATCCTACCTAACCTAGAAACTCACTAGACAAGTTCAAATAATTGAATTCTAGATATGCAGAAATATCTCCTATTTAAATTCTCCATCCTTGCTCAGTGTTGGCATGGAGGCATTCCTTACTCCAGGCAAAGTCATTATATTCTTGCACCACAGAAGGAGAATTATCTCCTTGTGTAGATAATTATGGGTATAATAATCTTTTCCTTAGACTCTGGAATTACTATTTTTTAATTTCCTGTCTGAAGCCAACCCAAAGACTTCACATTTCCAGAGTTCTTTGTAGAATGCCCTGTGGAGAAATCTGGGAATGCTCTGTGTGAGAAGTGTCCGTGTCCCAGCAGCAGTGTTGGGTGAGGCAGTGCTGAGCACAGGTACCTGTGCAGAGCCTGTGCCCAGGCTGAAACAGAGCTTTTGCACAGCTCCAGTGTTTGTTTTGATAAACACTCACACACTCCCTTGTCCAGTCCTGCAGAGTTGGATCATTTCAAGTGCTCTCCAGGCAAGTTTTAAGCAGGCTTTTCCTCCTTTTCCCTGCAGCTTTAAGAGCACCAAGCACTACTTGCACTTATTCAAAAGCCAGTCTCTTCAAATTCAGTTAAACAACCCATCTGCTGAGTTTGCTGTTAAACCAAGCCAATATCTAAATCCCAGCAGAATCCAAATTCCTGAGCACTTTCATTTTTAAGGGCTGATTCTTACATTGTATATTGCTAAATTATTTAGCTGGTTGATGATAATGATGGAATCCAGCAATGAACAGTCCTCATCTGAACTATTAGCAGAACAATGGGACGACAGGGAGGGGGCAGAATTTGCAGTGTAGTCTTGGGAAGTGGATTTAAGAATTAATGAATGGATGTTTTATAAAGCCTATACCACACTGCTGCATACACCTAACCACGTGGGAGAAATGCAACTGATTACCTGCATTACTGATGAGAGCAAAACTAATTCTAAAGTCACTTTCTGTGAGTTAGGCAAAGGGGAGACCACCTGTATGTTCCTGCTGATAACTGTGTTTTATTCTGTGCTTGTTGCTGAAGTTGTGGGCTGTGCTGGCCATTTCAGAAAATGGACTGCATTTAATTTTTGATTTCAGCTTTAGAAGAATAAAGATGAAATGTATATGAACAAGTCAGGGGTGTGGATAACAGACAAGTTGGGTTAAAGTAGCTTGTCCTTATCAGAGTTAAGTTAGCAATGCTCCAATTTTCTTTTAAATTCCAAGTATAGGTATGCAAATCTATATTTATGAGGTTTTGAGTTCTCTCACAATATGGGATGTCCCCAAATTACCAGTAATCCTACCTTAATTCCACCTTTTGTCTTCTTAATGCTTTTCTTTTTTGATAACTCTGCTTCAGAAACGGTCTTTGGAGGGCAGGAAATTTCTGTCGACCTCCTGTTGGTAGCTGAAAGAGTAAAAAAGAAAGTAACATTAGAAAAGGTGCTAAAAGTTAAAATTCTATTTCCTAATAAAAGCAATGAGCAAAATGGTAAATGAGACCTGGCTTAGAGAACTGAACTGTGCTGGAGCAGTAATGGACTGGGTGGAACAGGGGATGGGTTCCCTTGTTCAGTGCTGCACTGTGTCTCAAATTGGCATCTTCAGCTCCATGCTGTAAGGATTACTTTGGTTTGGTTTAGCTTCCCCTGGGATAACCATCTTTAGGACAGCACAGGTAAATGTTAGCCAGCTGTACCAACTTGGGTAATTGTCACTTGCATGGTGTTGCTTGTGTGGGTTCCCAAGAAATTTTGTTTCTGGTAATGGTTTGCTGATTGGTGTTGGACTAAAGGATTGCTCCCGGTAAGGTTTCATTACATGAACAACTCTCAAAAGAGTAATCACAGGAGTTCAGCAAGGCATAATGACAGGTGTGTAAGGACAGAATCTGAGGATATTATTTCAGAATATGCCCTGTTGTGTCAGGTTTGGTGGCCCTTGCAGGCTCTGAAAGACCTAGCTTACACTAAGGTATCTGAGGCTACTGGACAGTCATCCTTAACAACAAAACCACCTGTGCTGAGCCTGCTGTCCAAAGCAAAAGGTTAGAATAAACATTGAGAAGGGGAATCATACATTTGGCTTGAGTAGAAAATAATATCTGATACAGCTTTATCTTTGTTTTAGATTGGTAATGAGTTCACAGCACATGCAAGTACAAGGCCAACAGCACTCTCCCTTTTCTTCATTGCTGAATTGATATGGGCAGCCATTCATGTCATGGGTGAAAACATGCATGAAAGCCAGATGAAATGCTGAAAGAATCTGGGTCAGGCAACAAGGAACAAAATTGAGGTTAAGTCCTTTTCTTTTTTATTCTGGCAAAACTTTATAATTGAACAAGCACTTTTTCTAAGAATTTAAGCTGGTGTTTTCAAATGCATCTGGCAACATTTTGTTTAAGAGGGTTTCACCAAGTATAATGTTTTGAAGTGTTGAGAGTCTTGATAGTCATTAACTTTTTCTTTGGGAGAAGCTGAGGGTTACAGTAAAAAGATGCAGACATCTCTGAATGAGGAGGACCTAGTATCAAAGGTTTGATGTAGGAGAGGTCTGAATACTTTTTTAAAAGAAGCACCTGAACAAAGTTTCAAATATTCTTCTTTTTAAATTCAATATTCTTCTTTTAAAGTAGTTTTTAAAAAGGCAAAAAGAAGCACATAGAAGCACCCCAAATGATATTCAGTCAAAAAGACAACATGTCAGTTTCAAAAACGATAATAATGGAAGCTGACATTTCTTCTACCCTGTGTCTTTTCAACAGCTCTATCACACAGCTGGGAAGAGAATTAATTAAAGCAGCCTGTCTCCAACTCTTCCCTAAATCTTCTTGGATTTATTCGATGCCTTTCTAATTTGCAGGGAGGGTGACTGCTACTCTTGGTAAAACCAGAATATTTGGTAAGGTTTCAAATGGGTCCTTTTATGTGTTTTCCCATGAACCTCTCAGTAAAGTGTCTATAAGCATCAGCCAACTCACCCTTTTCTGTATTGATGCAACCTGGAGATTCTATTTAGCCATAAAGTCTCACCTACCACGATCAGGACAAAACAGGCTGTGCTCCAACCTATTACACTAAAAACTATTATCTCCTGGAGCTTCTCCCACCTATATCCTATTTATACCTTGAAAAACCAGCATAAAGAAAATAGATCTAAGACTTGGCCACCAGGATATTGTTTCATAATCCTACCCACACCTGAATACCCTAGATATGCTGCCAATGTCTAGTTGCCCTCTCTAAATCTGAGTTCAGTCCCTTGGATTGCTCTATAATCTAATTCACAATTTTTATGGATATGTCTTGGAAATTAAGGGAAGCAACAGAAATAACTTCAGAAAACATGAGAACTTTTGCTTAGAAGAGCATAGTCACAAATACCAAGCTATTTGGTTTATTCATTAATCAGAAAATTTTGTAGCTTGAAGGGATGGTTGATACTGGTATGAAAACCCTTGCTGAAAGCAATCAGCAGAAAAAGTGGAAATCAGTTGCAACTTTGATGTCTGGATCACGACTTGCAAGCTCAGACAGCTCCAGGTGATCCAGGAAAGAGAGCACAGCGCGGTTTAAATGAAAGATGACACGTTCACAAGAAGCCAAACTGCAGGTGCTCCTTGATCCAGCGGCCAATTGCTCAGGTCAGTTCACAATCTGAGTCTTGGCTTCTTCAGTGTGACGTATTTCAGAAAAGGAGACAGGTACAAGATAAGAAAGCAGTCAAATTAACTGAGTCTGTTTCAGAGATGAATTCGATTCATATTGACACAGCAAACTTCCCTTTCCAATTAGACCCAGAAATGAAGTGAAAAAAGGAAATAAGCTGCTTTGGTTATGCTCTGGAGAATTTTTCAGTTATTGACTGGCCCATAGTCAGAGACTGCTACATGTCACTGCATTTATGTAGTTGCTGAAACAGTACAGAAAGAAACAGCCCAAGTACCTGCCAATTATTATTGCACTAATTACTGTGGAACTGGAAATATAAGGGAAACTCCCTTATAGAATTCAGTACAGTTGGCTGTTTCAAGGTCAGCACAGTACTGTCTTGCTGAAGAAGCTGAAAATTACAATGTTCAATTGCCTACTGGAAGAATAAAGGCACAGGAACAAAGGAGAACTAGAAATGATCTAATGTCTGCATGGTTTTAGGGTTGTTTTCATCCTATTGTTTCACAGTACTCCCTGGATGATACATAATGATGATTTCATTTTGAATTCATTAATATTTTAAATTGCTTGATGCTGCTTTTAAAGCAAATACTGTCAAAGGGCATCGTAAAGCAGAGTTTGTCTGTCACTTGCATTCACCTGGAGCACCACTACACTTTTCCAATGGGGCTTTAGTACTGTTTACTGGTTTTTTATGAGCAAGTTGTACGACAAGTATGGAATCACTGTCATATTATTTAGCCTACAGCAAATGGTAAAGTGGGCTGTACTGTCCCTAAAGCTGCTAGAAAATGGCAGAGACTCATGTACTATGTTTTGCTTTGCAGTCTCTGCACCCCTCTAAGACTGAAATAAATTCAGTGAGGAAATCTTGCTGTGCTGCTTGTGAGAAAAAGGTGTGGTTTCACCCATTCTTCCCCCTGCTCCTTTGTGGCAGGACACAGGCACCATCTCTCAGGTGCTGATCTCTTACAGGGGGGCTACATCACCCACTGAGGGACAGACTGAGGGACAGACTGAGGGACAGACAGAACTGTGGGCAGCTCTCAGGTGCTCAGAGACAGCTGGATTAGTTCACCTGGGTAAGTGGCCCTGAATTAGCTCCTGCTAGAATGAGTATAACTCATTAGCTAGCAAGAGACACAGGCCATAGCCAAAGGTTACAATACATACTCAGCACCTGTATGATATTCCAAGCCCCCCTCAAGTAAAAACCACACTTTACATTCAGGTTTGGGGGCAATTCCCCCATCACATGTTTTCCCATCTGTTTTCTGTATGAGTTTGTGCATTCTCACTAATCACCTACAGCAGAATTGAATTCTTTTGGCAAGAACAAGCATGGAAATAACTAGTGTGCTAAACTTTATTGGGGATTGCTGCTCATGCTGTCCAACAGGAACACAAGTCTGAAGATAATTAGTGGCTTAATTGCTGCTTTGAATGCTGGTGATGGCAAAACAATGTTTAGGCAGATAAAGAAACACAGCTACGGTTTGTTACTTAATGGCTTAGGGCAGAAAGACTTTGCCATTCTTAGGCAATATAATTTAGACTTCTTTTCTCTGGCATAATTTCTGTCAAGCCCCCTGAAAATCTGCTGATATAAGAAGCACAGAGAAAGGTTCCTGGATGTGAAATATTCTTCTACAAGGACACACCACTTAGTTTCCTTGGACTGGTCCAAGTGTAATAGCAATCCCACAGCCACAAAACTGAAAGTATCTTTTCCTTTTTTCAACTTCATTTATAGAAATATACTGAACCAGACAAACTAGTGGTTTCTCAAACCATTCATGAGTCACACACACCATCTCTTCTGAGTCAGCTAATCTCTCCACAACCTCACTTCTCCTGCACACATCCCCAGACTTTTGCAAGAAATTCTTCCTTTATCCTCTGTCCAGATGTTATTAGTTAGTGAGTGTTATGCACTAGTGACTGTGAGGAATGCTGAACTGGATCCAATGAGCAGTTGTATACATTTAACTGAGATGGAACCAGCTTAAATTTTATTATTTAAAGAACTGAAAAGGCTCCAGCTGTGTTTCCCCCTTATGAATCTTGTGCTCCAAGTTGGCCTTTTAAGATGCTTGTATGGTGAGTCATGGATTTTGTATGTGCAATATGCTGTTAAACATATTATTTGTTTAACAAGCTCACAGAAATTTTGATATCTCTGCTCCTGTATTTCACATTTATGTTGCCCTCAAACAACTCTCTAGGTGAATATTTTATAACACTTTGTGCTGCCATGTTCCAACTCTTGTCAGAAAGGTAACTAAAGCAAGACATTTTTCCTAACCATGGTCACTAAGATGGCCAAATTATCTTTTACTGAAATTTTCCAAGAACGTGTGAGGCTGAAGGAAATAACCTTTGGGAAAGTTTCATTTCAAAGAGTAAGAGTTTGGGAGAATTACAATCAAATTAAAATAGATAAATGCTAACTGTAGTAATTTCTAATTGCTTGTATTATCCTTTACAGTTCTGTAGTTCATCTCATTGTGTCTGACAGACTGCATGGTTTGACTCTGTGGACCTATTCTAATTCACTCCATGCTTAAAGAGTTTTGCACAAAAATGCAGAGAACAAATATGTAGTCAAATCATCAAAAATTATGCCCTCAGAAGTAAATCAGAGCAAAAATATTTCCCTATCAAGTGCCACTTCTTTCCTCCCAACAGACATAGGGACAAATTTAGCTATTAGAATTCAAGCAGCTTCCATTGGGAGAAAATGGAGTTGTCCTTAGAATAATGTGTCATATATACTACTTAAATATTTTCAAGGCTCTTATTATAAAAAGGTCAACAGAGTTTTCTGCCTTTTCAGGGTTGATCTGTGGATAATATTTAATCAAGTTCTCACAGCTAAAACATGCACCAAATACCACTGGCACAGACTTTTCAGCATCACAATAATTCCAGAACTAATACTTCAGTCTTGAACAGGCCTGTCCCTGCAAAATATAGAAGTCCACTTGTGAAACCAGAAGCATCAAGCAAAAGTGGGATTAATGTAAAATTTTTCTTCAGTTTCCAGACCCATAGAAAAGTGTTGACTAAAGGAGAGTCAACTCTGAGCTGTCATTCTGAATCTTCACTGAGCTAAAAGAGTGCTGAGAGTCATCAGAAACCATAAAGACATGCACATGAAACTGTGACAGTCATTTCCCTGACAGAAACCTGCCCTTTCTCTCAGACATGGTATCAGCTATGCCTGTGTGCAGAAAATCCATCTCTGCCTGCGTATTTGTCCATGTAAAATGGAGAGTCTGACAGTTACAATAATGGAGTATTTAATGTCTGAGCCTTCATATCTGTGAAGATTTTTCCATTAGGACCCTGAATTGGACTGAATTTTCCCTACTGCTCCCTGTTAGGAAAATGGAGAGTCAGCAAGGAAGAACAAAACGAAATCTATTCTGGAACAAATGTAACTTCTTTTCCTTTCACAGACCAACCACCCCAGTGCTGCCATGGTATTGTTACTCTGCTGCCTGGGGACAAAAGCTTTTCTTTCTGGTCTTCTATTTCTGTTTACCACATTTTATTGCCTTTGCTTGCCTTTTTATGTACACAGTCTAGGAACATGGTATTTTCCTGTTCTCATATTCTATTTTGCAAGCTTTTAGAAATATTCAGGTATGTCCTGAATGAGTTACAAAACCTGTTTCAAGAAGGTGCTCTAAGCTTCTCTCAGTTTCCAAGATGTTGCTCAATAAATTCTCCCCACAAGTAAATGCTGATTGTGCATTGTTGCCATGAATTTGAAGAAAGAACACAGAGGAAAGTCCAAAAGAGGGTAGCTTCAAGAAGAGCAGAATTTCACAGCCTCATTTTCAGGCTTGGAATAGGACTCAGTGTCCCTGTTTCTATTCTCAGACATGTTTCAGAGTCAGACTGGGAAACACCTAGGTGAATTCCTCGGTTTATCTTGCTACAGTTTTCTTTCTGAAAAAGAGAGGTTAAAATACTGACCAATACTTGCCAAGTGCTTTGGCATTCTGAGGGAAAGGGCACTTATGAATTTCAAAGTATGATCCTTTGTAGCAGACAACTGGATAACACCAGCAGACAACTGGATTCATAAAGAATATGTGAATATACATGTACTATTCATAGCTGTTAAAGTCACTGACTGTGAGTCCCTGGATGAGCTGTAGACACTCAGGCATTTCTGTTTCTTTGCACAGAGGTACTCTTGGTCAGTCACCTTCAAGAATCTGAATGAAATGGCAGAGTCTGCTTATCAATGTCTGAACAGAACTGGGTTGCACTTTGCACCTCCTCACAATCAGAGTAGCATTTTAAAATAAATTTCAGCAACCTATTATTTTGCAACAGGATATTAAAGGCCAAGCCCTGTCACACAGTCATCCTGTGTTGGGTTGTATAACCATGAACTGCAATTCAAGGGACAGAGCAAGGGAGCATCTCATGACTTTCTGTGAAAGAGCTGATGGTATGTGGGATGGGCTGTATGAACAAGGATCAAAACTTAGAGCACTGTCATAAACCAGTGACTGTTCTATAAGGTTCTATCTCTATCAACAATTTATTTTAAAAATCTGCAAATGTGCTAAAATGACAAGAAAGAAGTTCGAGAGACTGCATGCATAAACAAAATGGCAAAATCAGCTTTTAGGCTGAAGATGCAGTTTCACAGTAGGTGAAATCCATCCTAAAACTGTGCTGCCACTGACAGGAACTAACTGGCTCTGACCTACTGAC
This sequence comes from Urocynchramus pylzowi, assembly GCA_013397555.1. Taxonomy (NCBI): domain Eukaryota; kingdom Metazoa; phylum Chordata; class Aves; order Passeriformes; family Fringillidae; genus Urocynchramus; species Urocynchramus pylzowi. Next base: position 637,752 of record VZRH01006017.1, read on the forward strand.
CCCATAACTCCATTTTCTCCAACTTCCTTTGCTTTAGCGCTTGTGGCCATGCAGTGAGCAATCTGATGAACGCTGACATTAGTTCTGCTGGGAGCAGGTGACTGAGCTGTGTGATCTCCAGAGCTCCCTGCATTTCTCTAACTCATGCAATGGAAAAAGAACTACTACAGTTTTGCAGTCTGTTTATTCAGTTTTCAAGGCAAATCACAACTCCAGCAAACTGACTGCACACGGCAGTGCAAGAGGGGAACGCAGTGCTGGAGGATGTGTGTGTGGCAGAGCAGGACCTCTTCACAGGCATTGTGTTCTCAGCTTGCCTCAAACTAAAAGAGAAGCTGAAAGTTGTGGTAGGAACTGTACATAAAAAACACAACTAGCATGGTTTAGGGGAAAAAATGTACAGATGTCAAACCAGCATGGGAATGGGAAGAAGATGATTTTCCTTTGGAAGAAAGGATGAATACTGGGGAGCAGAGGAGAAGAGGGACAGAGGTGTGATTTTCTGCTGGTATGCCTAAAAAGCAAAATGGTTAGGTTATGCCTAATGGTTAGGCCATCCTAATCTTCCTGTTGAGAAAGCAGTTTATTGACTGCTCTTCATGAAAATTAGAGAGTTTTTTTTAAGGCTTTTTGCTAAAGGTTCCCCTTTTGAATAGCCCTAAAGGTTCCAAAGGGACAACCTCTTCCTGGCACCAAGCACAGGGTGGCTGGTCTCCAGGATACACCTTTTCAAATTAGCTTCACCCATGTTTCTTTTGCAGAAAACAGCTATCTTGGCTAAATGCACATGCTAACTTCAAATCAGGAACTTTCAGTAATTTCCAAACAGAAGCAATGCTCAGCTTCTATGTTTAGCAGAGGATAAGGCAGAAAGTGAACTAACATCTATGTAGAGGGGGAAAAGCAAAAATTCCAGAAATGAGTCAGTGTCACTCACTAATGGACCCTTAATTTTGCAAGTATCTGATTGAAACTTGAGGAATTATGACACTTGAAAGCCAAATATTCACATTACATTATCTGCAATATAAAAGAGGTTCACATGCTTACATTTCAGACTTGCATTGACTACCCTGGTGTGGGTATTTGAGAATTAGCAATACAAGACACACTGAAACACAGTATGGAAATGTACTCTATAGATTAGACCTAGGAAGAGAAACCTGGTGAGGGTTTTTTGATTCACCCTTTTTTGTATGTTTGCAGTGAGAGATATTTCATATTCGTTTTTACTAGCTGGACCTAGGAGGCTGACACTGCACATCAAATTCAAGCATTCATTCTGATAACAAAAATCAAACATGACCATGTGGACAAAACATTGGTGTGAGTCTGAAAGCAGCTGCTCATGGCCTACCTACTGCTGCTGGTCTGGTAATCTTTGGTGATGCTCGCTTTGGGGAAGATTCAGGATGTGGAGCAACAGGTTGTACTGGCCGGGTCTGTTTGGCTGCCAGCTTCTTCAGACTTACTTGCCTCCTGTCAAACATTTCTTGCACATCTTCAAGTTTTTGTACAATTCTTTGGGCATTGGCCTTGACAAAGAAAAGGCAAACAACAAATGGTTGTCAATGCTGGACTGAGTGAGTGAAGAAAGGACTTGTATTACCAGACTCAGACTAGAGCTGGAGATCACACTGTGCTGCAGTTTATTGCAGCCTAGTCCATGCCATTCTGCCCAGATCACAGTTTTTCTGACCCAGGCATGGTGACTCAAGCAGTGTTTCTAGCACTGCTCTGAAGAAAATGACGTAAGTGTTGCATGACTACTCTCATGAGTAAAACTTACTGCCACAAATACTGACCTCTGTGCCCTTTTGGAGTAGGGAAAGAGGCATATTTTAGCAGACTCAAATATATAGCCCAGTACACTTTCATGGACAAAGCAATCAGAAATTTTTAACTTCTAAGTGAGCACATGCACATCTGAGGGCTTTTACCTTTATTTCAGGGGTAAGGATCATGTCAAACTGATTGTAGAACTCCTTTGGGTTGGAGAGCTGGTGCTCCTTAGCTGTTACCAAGAACTTCTCAATTTCAACGAGTGCAGTTTCAGCTCCCTCTTGTGACTGGCACTTGTCCACAGCTTGGGAAGCTAAGAGGTAGATTCCAGCTTCGCACCATTGGCTTGCCTTTAAAGAAAAGTGAGGGAAGAAGGACTCATCATCACTGACAGTCCAAGTTGTCAGGTGTTGCTTCTACTCTGTGAAAAACAGATTTGCCCTAACATGTCATTAAAAGCGGATCAATGTCACTCATAGTGTGCCTGCCCATAGTTCTGGCCCACAAGTCACCCCATCAGCATATGCAGAATTGAACTTGCTGAACTAATGCAAAGCTCTAATATTTAACATTTACTGAATAAAATGGAGAAAAACCAAATACAACTTTTTATCTTCATCATAATTACCTGAGCTACTAAAATCCTTTGTTTTTAATAGAACCTTACCAGAGCTGTTATCTGAGCAGGTTCACTCACCTTATCTAACTGCTTATGCAGCTCAAGAGACTTTCCCAAAATATCATACTTTTTCTTGGTCTCATTGGTAAAGTCATCACAAATCCGCCTGAGTTCAACACACTTTGGTCTAATGGAGTCAACTGCATAATGATTGTTTTGGATGAGCTGTTCTCCATGGAGAGCTAGAGACTGGGCCTTCTCCAAAGGTTCCTGTGAAATTAATAAGAAAAATCCAAAGTTAGAATGACATGTCTAATAAGGACAATCCTTCTCTGTAACCCCTGCTGTAGCCTGGGGGTGAAGGTTTGGAATATCAGTATAGCTGATATGTCTTACTTCATATTTATATTGAAGGCCAACTTCCATGTCAAGGAGTACATTGAAACTCATGAGGGTCCATCTGAACACGAGGAAGCACTATTTTGTTGTGAGGGTGACCCAACACTGGAACAGGTTGCCCACTGAGATTATGGAGTCCACTTCTTTCTCACATACTGGGGACATTCATTATACAAGTTTTACCCAACTTTTTTCCCTAGTTTTCCAAGTAATTAAATGGAACTACTGGGTCTGAACAACCCTGGCTTCTGGAAATTAGGATCTGTGCTTTGCAATTTAAAGTAATGACTCATGAGAAGAGAGTAAATCTGGACAAAAAAAACAAAAAAAAAAAAGGACAGTGACAAGTGTCTAGAATACCATGTCTGTAGCAGCAAGAATACTAAATTCAGAGCAGACCTGTCCTTTCTCTTCCAGATGTTTCTGTTCCTTTAGGAGGTTCTCAACTCGAGTCACACTGTCTCCAATGTCAGCAAAACCTGCTTGTGTTTCCATGAGGTTATCCAATGTCAGTTTTACCTAAAAAACAGCAACAACAAAAACATAAAACCAAAACAAAATAAACCCACCCAAAACCCCATCAGACGATATTGATGAAAATTACAACAAACATTCACCTATGTCTCTGAGAAGAGTCTGCATCTCAAGTTTAGTCTTTCAGTTTGTTCCAAAATGGAAAATCCAAGGAATAAATCAACAACCAACTATTCTTCAAAGAGTTTCCCTGCTTCTCACTAATTAGGCCCACAAAGTTTTGACAACCTGTAACTCCAGAGTTTATATTGCTTCAGAATCTGTATTACTCCAGTCTCTGGGCTAACAGTTGAGCTTTCTGAACTGTATTCCCTTGACTCTGGTGGGATTGGTGACTTACAATCACAGAAGAATCTGTTTGATAACTTCACACCTAAATGCAAAATTATTTATCAAGGTAAATTTACTTATTGGTGTTCCACATTTTGGCCTCACAGTCTGGCACTTTCCTCACTGTGCCTTATTCAAGTATTGTAAGACATCTGAAAGCTGTCAAGACTTAAAGTTTTGAATATTCATTTCCTATTGCATAATGAAGATCTTCTCTCCCAACCTCCTTTTTGGACTGGTATACTCTAAGTATGGGTAGAATTTGACCTTATTTACCAGAGAAGGCTAGACAGCATGAACAAAGAAATACCTCTCTAAAATCATGTTCAAAGTGTCGAAGCTGCAGGCACTGTTCTAGTTTTAGATGATGTTTGGTCCAAAATTGATCAAAAGCCTTTTCTGTTTCATCCAACTGAGCCAACAACCTGTTAAGAAATTATAATTAATAGAATGTACTTATTTCCTATAGTACATTTCTTTTAAGTTACAGTAACTGATGGTAGAAAGCAGAGCAGGGAGATTGTGGGGAGCCCTAAATTTATGTAAGAGAGCTCTGTGTCAACTCTCTCATAAGCAAAAAAGAATGGAATTTGCAGTAGGGCAGGCAGAAATGTGACAGATGAGTGACAACTACATGGATCTACTGTAGCAGTTACAGTCCTGCCTCCTGATGTGCAAGAGGGATTCAGAGCTGTTCCATGTGCTGGCAGCCAAGGGCAACTGTCACTCCCTAGCTTCCACCCAATGCTTCAAAGGTAATTCATCCCCAGCTGATGCAGACTGAATATGATGCAATTATTATTTTATGGAATGATTAAAACAGAACTCTACAACTTGTTAATTTTCTTCACCCATCAGAAATAGGCAAGGGCTGAATCATTTTTCCCAGTCCATTAAAAACAATAGATTAGGAGCTCATAATGACGCCCATGGACATTGTTTTACCTTGTGTAAATGATGAAACATTTATTTGTAAAGACATTAATCTCAAGGTGTCATATCTTCAGTAAAATATCTGACACCAGGCTAGTGAGTCTTCCTCACAGTTTCTCAATGATCCATTAATTATGAAGTAGAACAATTTTAAACAAGTAGGAAAAATGAGAAGGAAGTGTTCTCTGAATATCTTGTATTTCAATAGATGGGCATTCTTTGGGCAGATAAGGGAACAGTGCATGCTGAAATCAAGTTATTGGGGCAAATGCCAGTAGCTTCCTCCTATTTGTCTCAAAACCAAGTTTCTGTTTTCTGTCCCTGGAAAACTTTTTTTAATCGAAGCTAGTAATTGAATTCAAGATGAATTCACAAATTCCTTTGGGATGACTGTTCAAAGGACTTTAAAGTATTCAATGAAAAATATCAGCTCAGCTTTACTTTCAGCACCTTTGTTCCCAGTGAATGCAGATATGCTGAAACCCTAGTATGGCATTTCTCTTTGCTCTGCATCACATGGCACAGCAGAAACTTCTACATGGTGACTAAAAGCTTCATGGTAATAACTAGCATTGTAGGAAGGAAAAGGGGGTTCTCTGTCTGTATATCTCTGCAGCTGTGACACACAGAATGTTTCAGGTATCATCTTCATCTGCTCCTCCCCGAGTGTTTCCACAGACACTCACAAGAACATCACCCACTTATCTCACAGAGACTCAGATACTACTTTCTAACCAGGCACAGAAGATTGGAGGACATACATGTTATGGAAAAAATAAGTCCCATGTTAAATCTTCAGCCAGGTAGTTAGTGGTCTGGCCAAAAATTACCAAGAAATTCAGGACTTGTTTGAACTTGCCTTGACAGTTTAATCAAGTCATTTCCTCTAAGGTATTTCCTTCTCTGACTTACCTGTCCATAAATCCTGACTATGTGAACCAATGGTAATTTATAACCTGCATATTTAAATTATTTAAATTTTATTTGCATATCCTAGGAATAAATTAGCAAGTTGCAGAAGGTAATTAGCTCCACTGACCTTTCCACTGTGGCCACATTTTCCAGTTCATCTGGACTGAGTTTGCTGTTGGCACTTCGGGTGACTGGCTCCCGGATGCATGTCAGTAAGGTGGCCCCCTGCTTCACTGCTAGCTTCAGCTCATCCTGAGGGGGGAAAAACAAACCAAAAACCAAATTGTATGTACTTCTAACAACACTCACATCTCTTAGATAACAACAGAGTAATGATAAAGGAGGATCCTTTCATAGGTACAAAACACTTGAAACAAAATACAAATGCTTACCAAAGGTGGTATGTTTTTCTAGCAAATGCAGAGACCTAAACCTTTTAACTTTGAATAGTAGATCTATTTCTGAGAAAAGGAATAGAGTAATTTCTGAACAGATTGCATATCTGACGAGGCCACTTGCAGATTAAATTATTCTACCACAAATTGAATATATGCTGTAGATTGTGAGCTGAGAAACTGGGCTGAGACATTGCACTTCTCAATGGAATTTCCTCAAACAACATTGTTGAGCCATACTGAGCCATAGTACATCAACTATAAGAAGTCATCCACAGAGGTGTCTTCCCAGCATGGAGCAATAAAAAAGACAGAAAGACTCAAACATTAACTTGTCAGATGACAAATCCCCACATCACTGCACAGTTCTTCCATAAAAATTGTTCTTGTGCTAATATAGCTTAAATAGTACTTTTAAATTTGTGTTTACCTAAGGCATTTGCTAACAGCAGTAATATTTACTTCTGATCCTTACTCTGCAAAGCTAAAATAGCCTCAACTTTTTTTTAAACAAAACAACAGTCATCATCTAGTTAGATCATTCTGTCTATTCCTGACTATTCTCACAGATGTTCCCTGTTTCTTCTCCTGTGTAAGTCCATCCTTTCTGATGAACTCTTCATCAGGAGCCCATGCTATTCCAGATGTGATTCCATTACTCCCTCTCACACAGTGGAAGTGACACTTCCCCAATCTATCATTCCTGAAGCTGTAAAATGTCCTTTTCCACAGCTGAATCTAATTGACCTCCTGAACCCAAGTGTCTGTCCTCCTCAGTGGTTTCCAGACAATGCCAAGTGATGGCAAAAAATTTTGCTAGATCAGAGCTTGTCTATTGCACTGCTGGAGCCATCATGGGGCAGCAATCACCTTCAGCTTGCTGTGGTGGTCAGTGTGTGAGGAGAGAAGCTCCTCTGTGCACTGCACATCGTTGGGAAGTTCAGTCTCTGCTAAGTCTGTTCCAAAGGTCTGTAGCATCTGTGCTGTTGTTTTCACTGTCATTGCAAAGTTTTCAATGGCCTGGAAAAGCAAAAGCATAAAGTCACAGATTGGTTATTTACCCTTAGCCCTTTAACAACACTTTGTGCTTCAGGCACACCATGCTGCAAGTACTATGTGCCTGTAAAGCTGGTCACATTGCCTTTTTTTGGGTGGATGTGCTTAAAGTTACAAATTAAACCATGTGTCACAAATGACCTTTTCACAGGTCTGCACATATTGTCACCTCCATGAGGCAATGGGGAACTCCCGGAACTCAGCAGACATAATGAAACCACAGAGGACATCAGCTTCAAAGGCAGGCCTGGAACTTCAGATCCTCTGCCCATGCTTGCTGGGAAATTCTGCTGCATTTAAAATTTTAATTAAGGCTTTATTTAAGTTGAGAACACTACTAAAATATATAGGGCAAAACCTTTATATTTATGCACCCATTGTTCACTCAGCAGTAATCTGTCTTCCCCTGACTTCTGAATATGTGCATCTCCATCTTGCTTATCTGTATGAGATGCATTCTAGTCACTTCTTCCCATCTGTCCATGATCATGCCCAAATTTGGGGGTGGCTGTGTTGTTCTGTATAGCTCTTTATTCTTTGTACTTTTTGATCTAATCCCCCACAGGTTTGAGTCAGTCAACAAGCACTAGGGATGCTCTTACACCAAATCAAACACTATGTAGTTGTTGCACACTGCATTCCTTTCTGCAGCAATAATGGGAATTCATTGTTTGCAACCGTGACAGATGAAATTATGCTGAGTGCTCAATGAAAAACTAACTGGAGGTAGGTAATCATTCAAAAAGTGCAGAGATAAATTAGCCCACATTTGTGATCTCAAACATGCCCCCCATGAAGGAATGCTAGCAGAGTTCACAGCCTTCTTCCCTGTTCCCCCATAAATTCATGTCTGCTTTCAACACAAGCAGTACAGACCCACACATGCTCTATCCTAGTGCTCTGCAGCTGTATCCTGCTGTTCTCAGCACTGAAACTACTGGATTAGAGTTGGCTGAAATGTCACATTTCTGACTGCAACACAGACATGGCCATCCATGACCAAAGGCCATTTACTGAAAGCCAAAAATGCACTCTGGGGGAAAGAAAGACCATAGGCTCCTGGCAGCCAAGAGAGGAGAGCAGAAACAGTGAATGATGCAAGGAGGTTGCCGTGTCACTGCCATTTAGCCAGAGTTTAAAGCTTTTTCTGGAGAAAAGCACTGGCAGGACAAGATATGAGAACATTGAGAGGAGCAGCAAAGGGCATGAGGACCATAGCTCAGCAAGACTGGAAGTCAGATTGTTTCAAGGTGCCATGGAAGCTGACACTTCCCTGATGACAGCCTCTTATCCAGCAGATATTCCTTGGCTGACTGCACCATGAACTTGTCAGTGTTTCACTTAATAGCATGCTTGTCCCCACTCTCCCCTGTGTATAAGAGCAATAAATTATTTCATGTAGCTAAGTTACATCTGTGGATTGGTTTTTTTCCAGTCTCTATGCTTGGTAAAAATTTTTCTAACAAATTTAACCAAAACCTCTGGGGTTTACATAGCCCTACTCCCCTAAATTCTTGGTTCATTTTGTTTGCATATTTTACGAAAATATGTATTATTGCTTTATGTAAACCCCTGTCATTAATAAATAATACAACCTTTCTTGTGCCTCTTTTTATCCCCCATCATATTTTCAAACCTCTTGCTGTTTAAAAGCTCTTATAGATGATTCATTTCTTCACACTCCCCCTTTCTGCAAGGATAGTTTCATATTTTTGATACTTTTGACACACAAGCCTGTTTATTCATCTCAACCCTAACCTCGTTATAGTCAACACAGTAATAAAAGTAGAAAATCAATGTTACATGAAATTCAGATTCTATGTCTGCATATTTAGAAGCCTGAAGTATTTGGTGGTTCTCGGGGAGACTAAAATTTAATTGTATAAGGACAGGAAAGCACAAAATAACTATAGCAAGAAAGTGACAAAAGTCATTTGACTTAAATTACCTCAGAAAAGCTCTTTTTATGAGTTAGGTGAAACCTGCCCATCAGCAGCAACAGACTCAAACACAGGGCTGCTTAGAACTTTGCAAAATATTGAGGCTCACATTGGATGTGGGCTCTAATTTATCAATCTTGCAAGTAGACCCACAAAGAGAGATGCAAACATTGTATAAACTCTCTGTGAAATTAATTACTTTTCCAGGATTGTGATCCAGCTTAGCCCATTTTTTGCTTGGGAAGAATGAAACAATATTTTGTCTGCTAATTTGCCAGAGTTTGAAGTCTGGTTTTTGTGAACTGTCATCTTAACTGGGCACCATAATGAATTGTTTACATTGTTTTGAAGCAGACACTGAAATGAATTAACCAGCCCAAAAAAGGAACAATCAAACTTGTACAAGTTTCCTCAATAGAATAAAAAAGTCTTTCTGCCTTCCTACTAACAACTGTTCTTCAGTTACCCAAAATAAGACCCAGCTGGAGTATATGCTTGTATAGTATAGAAATTAAAAACAAAATATAGTGCCCTGAGTATTTTTTTGTTCTCTTAAAAGCATGGACATAATTAATCATTAAAGTGAGACTTTTGACCTTACTTTTGACCTTTGTAAAGTCAGCAAAGTGCTACAGTCTATTTTCAATTTCAGCTGAAGGCCTATGAATCCTATCAATTATTTAAAGGCAAGAGAAGGCATTGCTGAGTAAGAATACCATGACACTTAGGCCCTGGGCCAGGTACACAGTGAGATACAATTACTGCTTCCATTACAAACTTTTGGGGAATTTGCCTTTCTCTGTTTGAGTCATGGATTTCCTCTTTTCCTGGGTCCCTAGCAGAATCCATAGGCTGTATAAATGGTTGCTGTGCATTTGTCCCTGGGACAGTTGTGGTGCAGATGTGCAAGAGCAGCAGCACTCACCGTCCGGTGATGGATCCACTGGCTGTGGCCGTACTCCAGGGTTCCTCCCAGCTCCCGGGTCAGCTGGCTCTTGTCAATGTAGCCATGCAGATCAGAGACAGAGTTTAACATGATGATCTGAAATGAATCCAAACACACTGGACTGAGAGAAATAACGAGCCTTTCAATCATTGTTCCTAGGATCTGGGTTTGCCTGAACATAGATGACCACTGCAGTTCCACCAGAGGCCATCAGTTCTTATTTTGCATTTTCACAGTTTATTTTTCCTAGATTTTGCCTTCTCAATGTGTACATGGACATTCTTGAACTAACCTTGGTTTGACATCTTCTTCCTTGCTGGGCTGACTCATTTTGCATGTGCATCAAGAAAAAAAGTACGGTATTGATACTGTTCACACAAATTTCCATAAAATAATTTATTCTCTAGATAACATTTATTTACAGAGAAATGGAGGCACAGGCAAGTTAAGCAGCTTCTTCAACACCAACCACTTGATCCAGGGAAGTGCTGAAATGAAACCATTGAGAATAAGATTTTTCTTTCCATTTTCTGATATTTTTTTTGGCACTGTATGTTCACTGAATTCACTGGCATTTTTCCATTTAAAATAATAATGTAAGAGAAAGGAGAAATACACCTAGATCAATTCTTTTACTTTAGAATCTCCTTACCACTAGACTTGCTTGAAGAAAGCCAAATAAGATTTGAGTTCAGCTTCAGATAAGCAACGTTAACTTTTGGCAACCACTGTAAATTTGTCAACACAAGTGGTTACACAAGTAACACTCATTTATTGTTGTTCCAACAGCTTGAAGATATCACATGATTTCAGCAACAGAAGAATAAAAAGTTGAGCCCAAATGACTAAGAATTTTAAACAAATAAATGTCAGAAATATGTCAAATGTGTTACTTGACCCTATTTAAAGAAAGCTTAAGTGGCTCTGCGTGTCAGCAGGCTCCAATGGAGCATGGTAGGTACACTGACAAACACTGTGGACAGTGAGATGGGTGCAGATGTATGGAGACAAGAGGATGCATATTCCAGGCTAAAAGTTCTCTAAGAAAAACCTCAATAACAAACCTGAACAAGTTTTTAGCTGATCTTTGTTACAGAATCTTTCTAGAATAATTCAGGTTGGCAGGAACTTCAGCTCTCTAGTCCAACTTTTTTCTCAAAGCTGTGTCAGCTGTGAGATCAAACCAGGTTGCTCAGGTCTTTATCCTCCTAAGACCAAAAAACATCCAAGGATTGAGATTGTACAACCTCTTTGGGCAGTCTGGTCTGCTGCCTGATTGTCTTTGTAGTGAGAAAGTTTCTCCTTATGTCAAGTCAGAGCTGTCCTTGTTTCACTTTATGTCAGTTATTTCTTATCCTACCACCACGCACAAGCTGGCTGCAGTTCCAAGTAACCTGGAAGGACTGCAAAGCTGCTGCTAACCCTCCTAAGCCTTCCCTTCTCCACGTTAGACAAGCACAGTTCCCTCAGCATCTTCTTACAGAACACATGCTCCAAGTCCTGACCTTCTTGGCTCTCCAAGATTACTCCAGAATATTTTTCTTGTATTGGGGGAACCAAAACTCAGGGTGTTCTCAATGTGAATTAATTAGAGCCAATTAAAGGGGGATAGATGTTGACTATGCTCCTGTTCATACTGCTCCTGTTAATGCAGGATGCTGATGGCTTCCTTTGCTGCCAGGCCACACTCTGGCTCATGTACAGCTTGCTGTCTACCAAGTTCCCAGGTCCTTTTCTGCAGAGATGCTCCCCAGATAGTCAGGCTACAGTGTGAGTTGTTGTCAATAACACAACTGTTGTGTTGTTGGAAGGGAAGAACATGAGTTCCTTCTTGAGTAAGAAAATCCTTCTGGAAGGAAACTCTTTCCCAGTTTCAGGACTTTGCCCCTTTGGTATATATAAAATAATATGCTGGTCAGCCCATTCGTTGAGTTTTTGTTCCAGTGGCCCTGTCTTGGAGTATTCCATCTGCTCCTCCTGGTTTAGTGTCATCTGCACACTTGATGACAGTGCAGCCTGTTGCCTCTTCCATGTCACTGATGAAGACATCAAACAGGGCAGGTCCCAGCAGGTATCACTCACTACAACACTCCACTTGTTGCCCAGTTCCAGGCAGAGTATGGGCCATTACCATTACCCTCCTAACCCATCATGAAACTAGTTTTTAAAATCACATGTAGTTGTCCATCCATCCAGACTTTAACCTGACTTGGATACAAGAATATAGTGGAGGATGCATCTGGCCCCAGGGACCCATACAGGCTGAAAATTCTCAAGTAGGCCCTCACTCTGTTCTTTTTCACTTCCAGCAGTTCATCTTCTCCTTGACCCCCGTCTTTAAACACAGAAACAAGGTGATCTTGTTGGTGAAGAAACTGTGGCAAAGAAAAGTATCTCAGCCCAAGTTAAAGGAAAAACTGTTCCCTGAATGTGTTATGAAACACTGCTCTGTTATGATCAAAGCCAGAAAGCTCAAAAAGCTGCATCATCTTGAAAAGGCCGCACACTGGAACATAAATTCTATGCACTAATTCTGAATTGGAAATCACATTTGAAAAAGTAAATCTTAACTGCTTTGTAGCTCTTCACCATCAGAAATGTTGCTGACAAGTTGGAACTCTTCTGATACTTCAAAGCTCACTGAAACCACAGAGGTACACTGTCATGCAGTTTTCTTTTAGGAAGAATTTTATGTTTGTTTTAACTTGGTATGCTCAGCATGAGCCATAAATCAAACCTATTAATATTGCCAGCTATGGTGCTACCCAACAGGGTGTGGGTCTTCACCATGCAGGCATTCCTGCAGGAGAAAGCCTATGAGTAATCCAGCATCCATCTAAAAAACAAATCCAAGAGAGCATTAGCATCTCCCATGATGCTTGCCAGTCAGGAGACAGCCACAGTCAGTCAGCTGGAGAGTGCAAAGGAGCAGCAGTTTAGAAGAGAAGGGTCAGTGTGGAACATGGAGCTGTGGAGGGGCTGCTTCTGGATGGGTTAGGCTGTAAAAAAGAAGTCACAGCCTACAAAGCTCAAGGAAGTACTTGCTATGGACAGATTGTTCAGACTTTTATATATGTTCTGAAGATGCTTTCATTCACTTCCTGTGATGGGAGGTTCCTTGGGTACATCTCTGGGTGTTTCTTTTGAATTCATAGATTTTAATCTCAGATGAACCCTGCTGTGTTTCCTATATTTCTATATCTTGATCCTGGCTAATGATATCTAATCAAATCACAATTCCAATAGAAATTTACCTGATGAGGTTTTATTACCCACATTTGTATGTCAATGTGATATAAATCCTGCATTTCCTTTTTGTGTCTGGTTGGTTATTTCAGCCTCTATTTCCATCTCCTGTTTGATTATCTGGTTTCTACTCATCCAGAAAATCCATTTTACTGAGCATATTTGCAGTCTGATAGCTCAAATAAATTATTAAACAAATGTTTCCTTAACAAACACACACAATATTCTTTGGGCTCCTTTTGGATGTTCATATCTTGGTCCTGACTCACAGGACAGTTGTGACAGGAAATGCCACCCATCCACAGGCCAGTTATGACATGAATGTTGTCATAGGGCGAAACACACAACAAGAACAAACAACCTGCAAACAATTTAAAAGATCATGGTGATATTGAAGAAAGGTACTCCCTAATTCCTTGAGTAAGGACATCTCCAATGGGACAAGAACTCTTTGGTTCTGCTCTCTTGTTTGACATTTAGTATGCTGTTTTCAAGGAGGACAAACAGTCATTGTTCTCAGTAACTTCCCTGCTCTGAAAATGGGGTATGCAGGACATGCCCAGATGGTATTTTTAGGATGGGCTGCAACACAGGAGAAAAGCCCCTGCAGAGAGCATGACAGATCCCAGGAACTTAGAACACCTGTAGTACAACCCTAAGCAACTTAGAATAGCATCAGACACATGTGGGCAGCCTGTCTATAACTCTGACAGGCTGTCTATAGATATCTGGGCAGGAGGCAGCAGGCATGTCATGCTCTTAGTTTTTGTAAGGCTGCTCTCCAAGAGCTCTGTGGACATACCCAGGATGCTCAAACTATCCAAGACGACCCCAAACTAAAGTGATATCTTGATTTTCCTGCCTGTAAGAAAGATAAGTTAGCATTTCATACTTAATGCAGTGCTTGACCCCTGCCTAGAATTAATCTCCCTTCCAACTTAGATCCCTTCCAAGTTTTGAAATGCAACTCTGATGTTAAATAAATTGCTAAAAGTATAGGAAATGCTGAAGTGTTGGAAAATGCCTTGGTGAAGTTGTCCCTTTCTGGGCTGCAGTCACTGGTACAACAGTTGCTATAGCAACAGTTTGTGGCATATTAAATATAGGTACATCCATTTTTCAAAGTACCATAAAATATTTTGGTTTGTATTCAAACATATTTTTTTTTCATCAATTTTGCCTTTTACCATAAAGCCACCGTTACCAAATGACAGTAAATGTTACAATCTAACCACAGTAACCAAATGTCTATTCATGGTTCCTTTCCTGTATGCACTGTAATAAATAGCTGCTGTCTCTCACTTCAGGAGAAGCAGAAAGTGTTTTAAACACCTGAACTTAAAACTTGAGTTTCAACAGAGCTATAATTTGTTGGAGGAGAGCCATAAGTATTTTGCAAAACAATATAAACCCAAAAAGCAAAATCCAAAACAGTCATCTGAAATCCCTCCAGTAAAGTCACTGTGGAACACAGTATGAGTCTGATCCAGGATGAAATATCATCAATAATCATAATTCAAGTTTATTTATAAAACTTGAAAATTTCTGACACCACATGCAAACATGCAGCTAAAAACAACTCCTAAAAGACCCCTCATAGCATAATCTCAAACTCTTTCAGGGTTGATAACCTTCTTCATATCACAGGCTCATCAACAGCATATGCCAAGTGCATATAAAAATAAGTAAAACACTAACTCTGAATCTTGAGGGCATGGGAATCATAAAAGACATTCAGAATAAGCAATGTTGCAGGGACAGTCAGCACTGCCATGGATAACCCATCAAGCAGTGCAGAATTCGGCCCTGGGCTTCTGCTGCTCTGTAGTTCTGAATAATTATGATTGTCACTGGAGTGGGATCTACCTCTGCCTACATGAAGGGAACATCTCCACTCAGTTAAAATGCCAGTACTTAAAAACTGAGCCACATTTTATAGCTAGACTGGACATGGGAATGTGTCCATTAAATACTATGAACCATCCATGGCTAAATAACTCTTTGGCATCACCACACAGACCCAGATGAAAGGCCCTAGGTGCCACTTGAAATCCTGGATTATGGGAAATTGCTGACAGCCCAGAACTGCAGAAATGGAGAAAAGAAAATGCATGGACAAAAAACTGCATGCTTACCGGTACCTTCATTTTAAAGTCATCTCGATAGAGTTTAATGCCTATGTCAGCGATTGCCCTTTGGATAAAGCGGGAAGGTCTCAGGACAAACACCAGCTGCAGGTTTCCTGGAAATGCTCCCTGCAAGAAAGATAGAGTTCTCAGAAAGCACATTTCTACCTTCCAAGGGAATTATCAGTCAAGTGTTTTTCTCACCATTAGGGCAAAGCAGGTAGGACTTCTGCTCATTGCCTCAGTTGGTCCATTCAGCACGTGCTCATTGTCACTATTTCCAAACCCAGCAGGAAGACTGACCCACGGATTTTACTGCCCAGCCACACATTTTGTGATACAGATTTATCGTAGAGCTCCAAAGTTCCTGACAAGTGCATTTCTCCCCCAGATCCGAACCCACCAAGCCCTATTTGCACCACCACACCAGAAGTTTTCCCATTTTTTAGGCTGCAGCCACTAGAGGGCAAAGCTGGCTGCCCACGTTGGACTGGTGAGGGAAGCTGGTAGCACAGATAGATTCCCCAAGCTGACCTACCTATTCACTCTGCAAAGGGTTTTGAATCTTTTTAACCTCACATATTTTTACACACAGGCAGGCACTCAACATGTTCATCAGATATGGACCTGTCTGCAACACCCAGCCTACATCTCTCGCACTCCTTTGAGTTCATCAAGCATAAAAAAGAACAATTTCCTGAAGAGAGCAGCAAAAAAGCCTGAGAATGAAAAGCATTTCTGTCTAAATACCTTGAAAGAACTTAAAGTCACCTTTGTCATCCTGCCATCCTACACCTCTGTGTGTAAGTGCTTGGTCCTCACACAGTAAATGCTCCCAGTAAGAGACGTATAAAACCAGCTGCTTTTTTTAGCACTGAAAATCAGTGTCCAGCTCTGACTTTTGCAAATGAGATATAATAAGCTGTTAAGAGTTCCTGACAGAGATCATTTACTACTGTGCAAAGACAAATCCCTTGGGATCTATTTCTTTCATAAGCAGGCCACGTCATCCCTCCTCAGGGCACAAGAGGGGTACCTCTTAATAGTCCTCTAGGAACCAACTTCAAATTACTTGAATTTATATTGCATTCAACCCAGAAAATAAGGAATTTGTCCTAATTCAGCAGTAAACAAGACTACGTAATTTATCTCTGCAGCTTCCTCCCTCTCTTATTTAACACTACCGAACTGCAGGGCCGGGGAGAATCTGCATTCACAGCCAGAAAATGAGAGCTTAAAATTAGCTCAGAAAGCTGTATCGTGTGCTGAAGGTTCAGCAGACAATTTTAATTTCTAGAAGATAAATAACAAAAGCAAGCAAAACTTACTGCTATTCGTGTCAGGGATGCCTTGACTGCACTCCATTTGTCCCGTCGTCTGTCTATGATGATGATGAATCCAATGCTGGCAGCCTCCAGACTGCAAAACAGATGAAATAGGTGTGCTGGGTTACAGGGAGACACTCCTGTTCCAAGGCAGAGAACTGCAGCAAAACACAGCCTCCGTCACGCCACGCTCGGAGCCCATTATGAAAACACAACGTACAGTGGAAAGAATGAATATTTGGCAGAAACGCACATGAAAAGGGAAGCCAGCAAAATTTCTTTCCAGCATAAGGCTAGCAGCTTACACAAAACATGAATATTTTATCTGCTGAATCTCTCAGCTGCTGTGCTACTCTGCTGCCAGTCTAGGTGACATGAATAGCACAGGATCACAAATTACACTGTGCTCTTTTGAAGACAAAACCCCCAGATCTTCTTTTATGTTTGTGGAAAAATTAGACACCCCACTACAGTCTTCATTCTCCAAGTATGCTGACACCTGACAGGGATACTGAGCTCCAGGGCATCAGTGTCCCCTGACTTGTGTCCACACAGCCCCAGGAATTCTGGTAGGCAAGGCAGAAACTGAAGAGTTCTATTTTGCCAATCACAAACTTGTTCTTTCAAAGACAAGTTGCAAGTCATTCAAAACTATCCTTTTCAACATATTGGCTAGAATAACAGTTTCTGTTCCTTTTCAGTGCTTTTCAAGGAGGATCTAAGAGGCAGTGATTTGGTGTTCCATTCCACCTATGTAGACCTCATAAATACCCCATCCTCTCTTTCCCTCTCAAAAATCCCACTCTGGAGTGCCATGTTTCAGTGGGACTGCTCTTCTCTCTGCCTTCTAAGAGCACTCAGCGTTGGAGAAGCTAAGTACACACTGAGTGTCCAGAACTTTCACCAGAGCAGGATGGCTCAGTCATCTCAGAGCAAACCAGAGGCAGGCAGGAAGAATATAAATGTCATAATCTGAGGACATACTTCAATCAAACATCTTATCACAGGTTAAGGGGAAAAAATTGTTTAAAGTACCTCCTTGACCCCTATTCCACCGTCCATACAAGGACCAACTCAGGAATTGTTTCCATGGGTCATTTTATCCAAACTCATGTCAATAATCTACTGAAGACTATCAACACAGTAACAAGTCTGAGCTCTTGCTGCAGTTCTGCAGGATCAAAAACTGAAAGCCTAAGTATTGTGCAAAACTGGGATGCCATGTGAATGCTCCTAGTAGTTCATACTGATAACAGGAAAATTCACTGAATTTTCCAATTCAGTATTTTTACAACATTCCTCTGAGGATTAAAAAATTCAATGACAATACACGACCTTTGTTTTTTATTAGTGCAACATGCAGCTCTCTACAGAGGACAGAAAATAAGTTTGCAGCAGTGCCTCCCAAGCACAGGGAAGAGAATTCATCTGTTTTACCTTTTATAAATACACAAATGTATACATACCCTTCAGTAGTCTTATCTATACACAAACACATACATACCTTCAGTAGCTCAACAAATATTCCACAGAATAAAATTCCTTGATAATATTGAAATAAAGGCAACAAAGATATTGTGTTTGTTGCAGATTGTTACAGAAAGGGTGAGAAATTAAACACAAAAGTCTCAACCCGGGGCCTTCACGTTCAAATGATGTTCAGCATAGCATCAGTTGTAGTCACTGAGATAAGCCAATGGTACTTGTATGTGTGCTTTTTGATGTGGAGGTTTTTTTGTTGTTTTGCTTGTTTGTGGAGTTGTTTGTTTGTTGTTGTTGTTGGGGGGGTTTTGCAGATTTTTTTTCTTTTAAGATAGATAGAACTGACTGAAGTCCTAAATTTAACCAGGGAAACAGAGAGAGTGTCAGCAAGTGATCCTATTTCAACCAGCATGCTGAAAGGCCATGCCAAGGTCTGAATGTCATTTGGCACCAAGGGATGGATGCAGGCACGCAGCCATGGGAAGAGGCCTGGCTGAGATGGCAGCATTAGCACAAGTGGATGTACAGCTGAGAATCCCCACTCCAGTGTGCCTCCAGAGAAAGTTTGTTTAAGAACAAACACACACACACATTCTATCAATGTTTTCTCAGTGTCAGTACTGTAATATCTCTACCCTCATTATGAAAATGCATTGGGGTTTCTCCAGTTCTCTGAAAAGGAGGGTTTGAAGACAATCCTCAAGAGCAGATAAACATCAGGCTTACCTCCAAAATAAATTCTGGCACATTTGCCTAGATCTACAGATGTCTGGCAGAAAGGTTCTCTTTCCCTGAATGAAATATCTGCAATCAGCAGAACTCTTCCATCCTCAGCTCTATATTCAGGTTAGCCCTTGAACACTGATTCGAGATGTTGAATTTCCTGACCTCTTTTGGAAGGAGTGAAGGACACCTGTTTATCAAAGTACTTAATCCATGTCAAGCTAAAGAGAAAGGAATTCTGGCCATGGAATAAAGCAAGTAAAAAAGGGCTTTCTGGAGCAATCTAGTCCATGCACAGAGGTATGCATGTGCATACACCATGTTACTGAGTGTCTGTGGATGTGTTTGTATGCAGACTCCTTTGGTGGAGCACTCTCATGAGCAGGTGTTGAACCACAGGAAAAATTAATCAGGTTACAAAAGTCTCACTGGGCTGATCTTCAGTCCTATCATATGTTTTGTCAGATGAGCATATAAGATTAATCATTCCAGAGGGACTTAGAAAGTTACTAAGTGATGTTATCTGCAATCACAGAGCTTATCTTCACAACTAGCATGAACGTACAAGATATGCAAAATCAGACACTATGAAAGACAGATATTCTCTCTACATTTACCTAGAAAATTATGCTGATTTCTCTGGTTCACTAAGCTTGAAGAAAGAAGTATTTTCTATGATAAATAGGATGAACTGCTTTTCAAACTATACCTCATCTCACCTGATTCATGGCCATACCCTTTGTAACTCCAGAAGAGTTAGAGATAGTTCTCTGTTCTTAGTCACTTTGTTGGATACCTTCGCATCTTCCTTGAGAATAAAAGTAAAAGGTCGACTACTAACAGTGAAACTACACACACAGGAATACTGTCATATTACACACAGCACTATCTAGTACAGTAGTTCTGGCAAAAGTAACAATGCACACCCTTTACTGCTTGCTGAGGTACATGGCAGAGACACTTTGTGCATGGACCAGCCAACTGCAGATTGACAGGGCTCTGCTGCCCCCAAACAGGTCCACTACTTAGGCCTTACTGAGCTTGAACTCTATATAATTATGTCATAAATCACACAAAGCTTGCTGCTCAGGTTCCTCTTCTAAATTAACATCTTTCTTCCTCACCATTTACAGAGATAGTGGCAAGTTTCAAATAGTGACTCAAGAAATGCGGGCAATCTTTCTAAAAGCACTGCAATAAAGATTAGAAAACAGCCTGGAAAATTCACATCCTTTCAGTGTGGTCTATGATCAAACCTAAGAGCCAAACCAATGTGCTGGTATGCAGAAAATGTACCTTCAAACCCCAGCTAGTCACTGACCTTGAACAGGTCATTTAGAGCAAATTCAACAGTCACTTACTCAACACAAGTTTTTGTGAGCCTGCCTGTAGAGTGAGATATTACTCACACATATCTCATCATCTGTAAAATAGGCATATCGCAGCTCTCCTGACTTACAAAGTTTTGAAACTCAATTCTTCATTCTTTGCACATGGCTCTGGGATTCCTCAGGGGAAGAGAAAACACAGAACTAAAACTGAGTCAAAGCAAAAGTCCATCTAGCTCAACACCCTGACTTCAGGGTTGGTAGACAGTGGCTACTGAGACAAAGGCAGAAGGAAAATGAGAAGGACAATATTTCTCTTAGTATATTCTCCCAAGTCCCAGCATTAAGGAATAAATTAATTTCTTCAGCCTGAGTTTGCATTTGAGCCATTGTGTCCAGCTGCCATTGGTGGAGCAATCCTTCATTAATGTGGCTAATTTATTTTGAACTCATCTGTGCTTTTGGGCTTCACACAGGCTGAAGAAGCTCAAAGCATTTCTGTGCATTATGTTGACAATGTAACATGCTGGTTCCCCACATGTGACAAATTACTGGGAATCATCTCCCTGTGCACCAAGTACAAAGAACTGAAAAACTAGTTTTGTGCTTTTCTCAGCCACTGCTGCTGTTGTATATATCCTGGGGCTGGACACCCTCCCAGTCCTGAAGGAGTAAAGAAACACTCAAACCAGAGTTTCCCCCGGTGGAACAAAAGTCCCACAGAGCAGAGTGAAACAATGAAGCTGTTAAGTTCACAGTATGTGGTTTCTCTCAGCTTGCTTTGGCAACTCTTTGGCAACAACTTTGACAAATACGTAGGTGGAGCTGTAAAACTTCTCACTTGAAGGGGGCACGTTTTCTGCTATGATCCTCTAAGCACCTTTTTGCAGAACACCACAAGAAATGATATATCATTGCTGTGCTTCTCACTAGCACAAACAGCCATGGTCTAGAGACAGGATCAGAGGACTGAAAAAATATTAAGCTCTCTTAGAAAAACAAAAAGTAATTCAGCCGTCATGCCTTAGCACATTTCCTCAGAGGAGGGGAAATCAGTTTGTTTCACTATCCTTATAAAGCTGCAGGCAAAAAGCAAGGAAAACATCCTGGCTGTGGAGCAATCTCCAAAGAAGTGAAGTACCAGAAAGCACATGGTGCTTGCCAGAATCCTGTCAGTGGGGCACCTCACTTGCTTTTTCAGCAAAGGGAAAGCTGAATAGAAAGGTGCACTCAGAGAAAAAGCAGTCATGGGGCCTATGTAAGTATGGCTCCTTCCTGAAGCAGCCCTTCCCTTATTACATCCAGTGCCCCTGAGGCTTCTCACAAACAACCCTTCTTAGCTCCCTTTGATCTGCCATCTTTGCTGCTACTCTTCAGATCTATTCCTGATCCAATTCAGTTCAACTTGCCCTGTGTGAAGCTTTCTTTTCCATGCAAATGACACAATTCCTAGGGCCTCCGGTAGATAGGGAGGTTTCATAATGACTGGAGAGATGCAGAGGCACTGGTATGTCCTGGTAGCACCACTAAAAGCAGTGAGCCACAGGGAAAGCAAAACTCTCCAGGAAATCAACAGAAATTTGTCCTTAGTCTCACCTGGGAATGCTGGTTAGATAAGTGACCACATTCAGAAAATCGTCATCAGGTATCTCACTGAATCCTGCAAATTCTGGAAAGGTTATAATGGGTGCCCCATCCTTCCCTCTTCCTCCTGAAAAAAAAAAAAAAAAGTCAAAGTTTAGAAGGTGATTTTATGACTTTGGACAGACTGGTCAATATTCAAGTGGGAAACACTGGCATATTTCTCCTTGTAAAGCACTCATATCCAGTAATTATCATCAGCTCCCATCTGATACAACTCACTGTAGTTTCATTACCTCCATTTACTCCGTTGAGTGAGACTCTAGGCTTTGAGATTCTCAGCCTTTCCATTAATCTTCTGCACAATTCTGATTAAGTGCTTTTTTTTATTCTTTGTTTCCCATTTCCAAATAATTTCTTGTGATAACATTACAATATTTCCCTATGTATAGGTACAGCACTCTCCAATTCCTTCTAGACATCAAATGAAATAAAGTAACAGAACATACAAGCTTTGAATACACACACATAGCCCAAAATGCAAGCCTATGACCAATCCAGGTTTAGGTCTTTCCTTAAGAATGCTCAAAGTGCATGGAGGAATTTTGCTTATCATGCTTATTTGCATCAAACCTCTATCAAACAGGACAGGAAACTGCAAAACTCATAAGCAATAAGGTTGAGTTCCCTTTCTGAGGGATTCCCTGATCCAGATTCAGGTAGAGCTACAGGAAGCATGGAGCCAAGCCCCTTGGAAGCAAGCAGCCTTTACAGTTCTCTTGACACGATGCCCAGCCCCAAGAGCTGCTGTAGCCCACAGCACAATCCCTGTTTACTTGTAGCACCATTCCTAACTTGGTTCCACTAATAAATCCAGGCCTTGCTCCAACCACACAGAAGTTATGAGGGGTTTTCTCACCAGCTTGGGCTCAAAGCTGAGAGCACTGAGGAGGCAGCAGCACATAAAGCAACACAATGAAACAAAGCTTTTGTTACAGGTACCTTATTGCTTAGTTCTCCTTAAACAGAGTCTCCCTGAGTCTCTCCTTTCTCTGAGTCTATCCTTTCTGTGCAATCTTTGTGTAAAACTATTTTTTGCACCAGGCTCAGGAATTCTCTAATAACCCAACAGACTGTAGTTCTGCTGTAGATACAGTTTTCTGAGTCATTCATCACACACAGAGGACTCTTGCCCTAGGGACAGGCAGATTCTGGACTTCTCTTTAGTAAAGAGGAAGCTGTGAGGCAGTAAATTACCTTCCTCAGGAAAATATCCAATAAATTATCCCATTAGGAGCATGGGAGTGGGGGGGGGGGAAAAATTCTCATTCCTTGAAAGCACCCTCTAAATTCCCATAAATAATCCCTATTTCCAAGGCTGCTCCCATCCACCATTGCCTTTCCCTTTTGATAACCACAGCTGATACCACAAACCAGTTTTTCCTGCTCTGTTGGTGGTCATTGCAAGGAGGTGCTCCAGTAATTCCTGGCTATTTCTCTGCAGAGTGGACAGTCTCTTGCTAGTCCTGATCCTGCCTCTGCCCTATCCTCACAGCCTCAGTTGGATTTTTTAAAATCCCTTCTGTGCTGTCTGGCCATGGAGAGCTGGAATGCTGCAGAATACAATGTTTGCACAAGGTAAAACTCAGAGCTCTAGAAAACAGGAATTTTGAACAAGGAACCCTTTTTCTTCTTGACATCTGGTGACGTGGTATCAGCACACCACCTTTAGCCCCTCTTTTCCTTCCTGAAGGTTGATTATTGCTTTGATTACATCTGAAAATGACTCAGTTGTGTGAGATCATTCACTAAACTCACCTTGCTAGGGAGAAAACAGGCCTACAGAGACTCAAAAGTCTCTTGGCCAGGAGGGAAAGCAAGAAAGCCATTATTCACACTGCACTGAATTGGATTTCAAATGCTGAGCAGAGCCATGGC
Source organism: Urocynchramus pylzowi (assembly GCA_013397555.1). Taxonomy (NCBI): domain Eukaryota; kingdom Metazoa; phylum Chordata; class Aves; order Passeriformes; family Fringillidae; genus Urocynchramus; species Urocynchramus pylzowi. The sequence goes on from VZRH01006017.1 coordinate 661,347, forward strand.
CTCCACATTGACCTCCCCACTGGACTTGGGGTGATGCCAAATGCTGATGCATGGCAGCTGGATCTCCAGCTGCACTGTCTGCAGTCAGCACTGATGTAGAATATGCTGTCTTGCAAATTTAGTTAGGCTTTCCCCAGACTGCTGCACTCTAGACCAGGAATTGCAACCAGCAGGTACCCAGTTAGGCTGGTTTGTTACAGATTCTCAGTGACATCTCCTGGACACAAACAGTAACAGCCAGGAAAATTTAATACCAAATTTGTCTGCTGTCTCTTTGTGCAGAGCTCAGTGTGTGCCAAGGTATTTCATACCTGGTATCTAGTGAACATTCACAGGATTTCTGGGCACCAAACTTTCCCATTCACATATTTCAAATATGTGAATATACTTTAAATGAGGGAGATGTAGTAACTTGGAATATTTTGGATTAAAGCAGCAATATTTGCCACTGCAGGATAAGGTAGAGATTCCCCAGGATCCCCTCCTTCAACACCTGATAGTTTAGCTGCAGTTATACTCGAGATTTGTTCAAACTACAAGTTGCAAATGGTTCATCTAATGCTCCTGCTGACCAGGATCTCTTTGTGTCCCTTTTATTTCATCTCCTGCATCTCCATTCACACATGTGCTCTTCTTTCCCTGGACTCTTCCCTGAGCTGGATGAGGCAGGCTGATGATGCACTCTATGTATGTGGGTGTGTATTTTTGTCATGGGATCTTCTCCTATAAAAAATCATCCAAAGAATGAATGTAAGCAGACTGAACACTGACTTCTTCCTTTCACCACTAGCAACAAATCTAGGACACTTTGGAGCAGCCTCAGACTGAACATTCAACTAAGAGTCAGCAGTTCCTGCCTCTGACTAAGCCACAAGCCCTTAACAGCTCCTGATCTCCATCTCATTCTCCAATGTGAAGGCAACACTTCCTGCTACAACCACACCAGAACCCTCAGATGGTTCAGCAGAGATGTATTTCAGACAGGGAAGTAAACAAGTTCAGTTCCTGCCATACCAGGAAATTAGGGGGAAGTTTGAGGGAATTTGGTATTCAGAAGTTGTTAAGTGCTATAATGAGAAGAGAGCAGAAATGTCTGAAGTGTTGAGTGACAAAACCACAAATATGTTACAAATAGGTTTTTCCTGCCCATATCTGAACTTCAAGCAGTAGTTGAGTTACAAAGGAAATTGATCCATATCCATTTGGATAAGGGATATAAGGGAATCTCCTTAAATACCAAGGGTGTCTGGAAAACTCACTCCTCAGTATGAGTGAGCAATTCCATACATCTAAATGTTAATGCCATTTTTTTCCCTGACACTAATCCAAGAATTGCTGCAGTATGCAAATTTCTGCAGAATGTGAATTGACAAGCTGCAGCCCTTTTTTCCTCGGCTGTCAACCTTTCTTTCTAGGGAGTTGCCTCAGGTTTCTTCCAGTCCTTGAAATACTTTAGCCAGATACTACTCAATGTCTTGTAAGGGCAGACAGCACAAACTAAAAGCCAATAGGGAGAGTCTTCGGTCAGCACTATAGCCATAAGTACTGAGTACATGGAATTTGTCCCCAAGAACTCTCTGTATACCATCCTTGTGCTTGCTGGGACTGTGCATAATCCCTACACTCCTGGGCATCACTTGTGAGAAGAGTCTAACTGCCAAGCAGGGGAGTTTACAGCCCATTATAAGTAAGGCAGATAGGTATAGAACAAGCTCCAGCAGCTCCACAGAACACCAGAAGAAAAAATTAGTCCTCAAGAGGGGGAAGAAAAACCCACAAAATACTATCTATCAATTGAGGGCACAAAGAGGGAGACAGAAGTGCCAAAGAGAGTGAGCCAATGAGCACAGCAGAGAGGTGACAGGGATTACCTTACAGCTGCCAGAAGGACTCTGTGCTATTCAGCAGTGCCTGTGCAGCTGGGCAAGGAACCCGAGGACTGCCGGGAGCAAAGGAGCTCTTGAGGCATGAGCTGAGCCGAGGAGCTCCAAGGGAGAAGCAAGCAATACCTTGAGTTCAGTGCAGTCAGAAGCAAAAGCAAAGACACACTGAAAAACAGGCATCAGGAGCGTGGCTGTGCCTGGCAGTGCCCCCATGCAATGCACTGGCCTCTGCCTCTCTGACTTGCAGCTCTTCCAGGCACCGTTGGATGCCACCCCGCAGCACTCTCCAAGCAGCACAGCCACCCCAGCACCTCCTGGCAGCTCCAAATGCTGGTGCCCAGCCAGGGAATCCACAGCTGGTGGCAGTGGCCATGGCAAGCAGCAGCCACAAAAGCTGGAGGTTCAGACAGCAGCAGGGAAGGTTCAGGCTGTCCTGCAGCTGAACCAAGGTGAGGCTCACTCCTGACTCTGCCTTAGGGCAGCCAGGCTATCCACAGACAGCCTCCCATGCCTGGGTCACTGCTCCTCAGCCACACCTCAGGCTGCTCCATCATAAGTAGCCACAGAATTTTGCCTGCAGAGGAAACCCAATCAGATTTCTTTCTCCTATGCAGACCTGAGCTCAACAAGCCGAAACACAACCGATGCAAACAACAACAGGATTTAGAAGAGCAGAGGGCTGAACTGCCTGGTGAAAGGCAAGACTTCCAAGGAAAATATTACTTAACCTTCTGCATGGTTTGCAGAATGAGAATGACAGTACCTCATTCCTCCTTTTCATGGGCACACTCCTTAATTTGCTCAGCTTTTCCTCTGCACTTGTGGCCCAAGGGCAAAGGGAAAAAAAGAATCTGGGTGACAAGTCAGAAGTCAATGTGGAAGGTTATGAAATTTAGAAGAGAGAGCACACAAGCTGAATCAGGATTGTACAAGGTACCCATGGTAATGGGACCTTCACTAACTCTTAGGTGTGCCAATCCCCAAAGTCCCAGAACACAGAGCAGCATTCATAGCTGCTCCTATTAGACAGACTTTCCAGCAGCCAATGCAGCCTGGATACCTGCTGCGTGAAGATGGGGCCAGAATTCAGCTGTGGAAACAAAACAGCTGAAGTATTTGGGAAAGGAATATATGCTGGGGAGAAAAGGTTATAGCAGCTGAGAAAATTTAATTTTGCTTTGCAGTGTAAAGGGTGTGATTGACAAATGAGGTGTGAGTGCTGAATTCTGAGAGCTCTCGCAGCTGAAGCTGTGTGTTGGTATGACTGATGTAAAAGCAGAAAGCAATCACAACTGCAGGCCAATGCCCTGAACACAATGAGGATCTTAGAAAATCTCCCACTTCTCAGTTCCAGCCCTCCTATGCTTCCCACCTAGGCACAAAAAATATCCATGGTTGAGACAATCAAGGGCTACACTGAAGTCCTATTCTATAGCCAGCAGCTCTTCTAACCAGAGATCACCAAATATGCTGACTCCCTTGGGAAATAAAACCAAAACAAACTAAAAGCACCAGGCCAACAAAGGGGCTATGGTCAGGAGAAGTTCCAAAAGTTAGTTTGCAAGTTTCCAAAGCTCACCTCCCCAGCCTGCCACAGGCACTAACTCATCAGTTAGTATTGGAAAGTGTTCTCTCAAATGCTGCTGACACGTGCAGGCTTAACCGCTTGGGCCTGCCCACATGCAGAGAGCTCCCTGAGTCATCACAGCCCAGCCCTGACTACAGTTCATCTCCTGGGTCAGACAGCCAAAAAGTCTAATGATATCTTGGCTGAAGTTCCACTGCTTTGGTCAGGTCTTGCTTTTTCCAAGCTCTGTTGTTTTGGTTTTCCATTTGATTAAGGGTTGTGAGTGATGAATTTCTCATTAAATCATGCTTCCTGGGTCTCAATTTTTATAAAAGATCCAAACTGTCCTTTTGGCAAGGTCAGGCCAGGTTTTCCAAAAGGCTCAGTTTAAACAGGAAGCAGATGGCCAAATACCCTCCAGGCTTTGCAAATTAAATAAACTGGCTTCTGAGTCAGTTGCTGTTTTCAGATATACTCTCCCATCCACTGAAGTCTGTTAACAGGAGCAGAACACAAAGAAAATGATTCTCTCTGCTAATACACTTCGTGACAGTTTGTCTAATAAAGTCGTGATTTAGCAACATGATCCATTATTGCTGCAAATGGCAGATTGGGCTCTTTAACAGAGTAATTACTGATAAGAACAGGTTGTGAAGCTGCAGATAAAAAAGTGGGGGGGGGAAAGGAATGGTAGCAGTTCCAAGAGCAGATTGGTACAGCAGGACAGAAAAAGTGCTTTACTAGTAGTTCTTTATTCTTGAGTAAAAACTGGTGTGTTAGGCTTTCAGTACTACTCAACTTTGTGATCTAGTTCCCTGAACACCTACAGGAAACACACAAACCTAGCTGAACACTCCTGTGTTGTCACAGCTGTAGTTCCATAATTGAGAGTTTGGTTTTCAGGGAAAGGAAAGAGGAAGTAGTGGTATCAAAGCTAGAATTTAACCACAAGAACCGGTACTCCTACCAGATCTCACAAACTAAGAAGGGCTAAATCAGCACATAGGAAAAGAGATGACCAAAGTAAAATTACATGATTAAGGCCATTGCCACATTACACTGCAGCCTTTTCCATGACCTCAGTGGACCAGGGAAGGCTTTGGAGAGTTTCCCTGTTCCGGCATGGAGTAAGGTCTTGATAAGTCTGGTAGGTGGAGGACAAGGACAAACAGGAGGCTGTTAATAGGTAAAACATACATTATAACTAGACCCTGACTACAATCAAACACCAAACCCATTAGACTTGTTATGTAATTCCTACCATCTGCTTGGAGACCACAGGACAGTCAGATCCTCTTAAGAAGTTTGCACACAGCAATAGTGGAGAGAAGTGTTTCTAATGAGTCATGTCCAGAGAAAACAAAGAGCCTTTGATTCAATCATTTTCCTCTTTCTTTTCTGCTTTACTGCGAGAAGTTCACTGCATCTGCCTCAGCTGCCAGCTGTTACTAAAAATGTGGTATTAATCAAAGAAATACTCATTTATGACAAAGTTTACAACAGTCAACCACTGACTTCCATTATCACTGGACAAATGCATTTGGGGTCCACAGGACTGAACAGGAGAGCTCGACAAAGCTAAAGGCTGTAGAGTAACACAAACCAGACTCAGTGCTGCATCCTCTGGGCTCTGCACAGGCATGAAGAGGTGACTGGCTGCACTCTGGGGTCTGCAGCCTCCAGACTGAAAGAAATAACCCCATCTAGTATAAATCAGTGTATACCACTGTTAGGAAGTCGTTCAGAGAAACATAATTTACGTCCATAACACTCTACAAGAACATTGGAATTGCCTTTTACTGCCCAAAATAGTGACACCAAAGAACAGAAGGGGTTTTTTTTTCCAGACAGTGGCTACTGAGCTGCAACATTTCAATATGGAAAATCAGGAAATAGGCTAAGTATAAAATTTTCAGCCACCATGTAGGCAAGCACTGAAGCACCAAAATATTTGTGGTTGCTCATACCTAATGAAAAGCAGCTAACAGCCTGCTTTGAGGAAAAGCTACAGAGCCATCTGGAAAAAAAAATCTAAATCAAATGAGGTCATTTACGTGTGAATTACTTTAATAAGTGAAATGAGGCAGAAGAGTACCCAGTTTTGTTTTCATTGCATGAAAAAACCAATCTTTTGCTAAAGGAAAAAGAAAGTTACATTATTTAGAGAAATGCATTTTTGAAAAGCATAATAATGTCTGGCACCTAAAGTTCTCTTTGCAGTAGGCAATAGAGAGAGAGTAAGGAAGATTCCTGCTATGTTTTACCTATGACTCACTAGTGGTCACCAATGGAATCAGACACTGGGCCAAAGGGGCTTCTAAGCCTTCCTTATCTTCTTCACATGCTACCATGGGGATTCTGGAGTCGAGGCACCCAGGTTTCCAAATTTAGCTGTAAACTTCAGACTGAAATCAACTTCAAAACTATGAACTACACTGCCCTGTTTTATAGTAGGATACTATTTCTGGACTGTACTAAGGAGATTTTAGATAAGTCTGAAACTTAAAATGCGATTTGTTATTTAGGTAGATTGGGGGCATGAAAGACACTTTCTCACTCTCCTTTGGTATTTGTTATTAGTTCTTCTATGTTGATGAACCAGTTATTTGCTGATTCCTAACAAACAACCCCCTCAGCCTTGCCTCCTATGAAGAGTTATTTTTCAAGTCTTTAAGCAGCTCACATTTAAACAGCCTCATTTAAACACCTTTCTCATCACTTCCAAAAATAAAATAATTAGATAAATGTGAAGAGTTGAATTTGCTAAAATAGCAAGTGAGAATACAGGCACTGCTGAAATTATGAGTCTATAAAGAAACATAAAAATTCTTTTCTTATGTCTACCCTTGACATTTTTATTCCATGTTTAATGTTCTAGCTGGAACTGGAAATGGGTTTTTTCTTCCTGTTTAGTAAACCACTTTCCATAAGTTGCTCATTACATGCTGCATTCAGCTTTTGCTATTGGTCCCAAATGTTGCAAGGTAATGGGGTTCAAAAATAGCAATCCTTCACATTTTACTGGGTAGGCAATTGCATATGAGGCACTTAATTCTCAATAATTCCTACTTACCCTGCACTGAGCACAACAGTGGGATGAAAAGGGTTTGAGCAATTTAATGCAGTTCCAGACCCTGTCCTGCCCAGAGGGTTGTGTTCATTAGGAATTCTAGGAAGGTGGGACCCCGAGATGTTTTACTGCAGATGAGAAGGCAGTAGGTTCCACCTCTGCCCAGTCATACCCTCTGCCTAGTGCAAACCCTTTAGTTATTGAGCTTAGGAAACTGCCACAAGATCCTACTTGAAAGCCTCCAAAGTCAAGTTTTAATACTCAGAGCCTCATAAAGAATTCAGTGTAAAACAGATTGGATTTATTTTGGCAACTTGGAATGTATTTTAAAATGCAAAGACTCAGCAAGGATTGGGCCTGCTGAGCTGACCATTTCCAGAGCTGGGTTGATGCACTCTCTGCACTCTATACCCAGTGTTCTACTCCACCAAGAGGGACAGGCTTTCCAAGAGTACGTTCTTATAATTTCAGCATTTTGTGCAAATTCATGGTACTTCACTGTTTCTATGGGGAAGATGATAAGAAAATTTTGAATTTTCTTATTTGCAGAACAGACAGAAACAGAGACAAAAGGAGTTGCCAGAGGCCATGCAGTCAACAGCAGAGAGTGTTTTAGGACCCAGATAAGATTTTATCATCTACAGTATCCAAAATAATGTATTAAATAATTAGCCAAATATTTCAGTATCAGCTCTTTTTTTGTGGAAGGAACTGCGTCACTTTGTGTGATTGCAAACTTCAGGGAAACAAAGGACTATGTAATAATCATATCTTTTAAAGGTTAGAACCTTACACTTTAACAATGAATCATTTCTAAAACAAAGGCAAATGAGGAAGAAGGAGGAGGTCATGAATAGATCCCTGATAGAGCAAAATCTTTTCCCACAAACAAGATGCTTGGACATTGTGCAAAGATATGTAGTAAAAGTTTTGTTTAATTTTTTGCCCTCTCAATATGTTCCTCCCAGCCCATTGTGGAGATTGTGGAAAATTAACTTGCCTTAAAAAGACAGTACAGCAGCTTGGCATTTATCCATTCCATACACTGTGAATTGTAGCAGCACTTCTCAGGAGCAATATGAAAATACTTTTGCAACTGCTGTACAGAGCTGAAGGGTGACAGTCAGCATGACACATTCCAGTATGTCTCCAAGAGAATCTCAGAGTGTCATTACCAGCAACTTCTTACCTGACAAGATTGCAAATTGCCTGTGGAGCTGCTCTATTATATCCACTGCTACCAGCGGCCGTATCTCCTGCTGCATGATTTCATCTGTGCAAGGGAAAACAAGAAGAAATCTTCCATGAGTTCATAAAGCCTCAATGACAATTTATTCCTCCTTTAACAACCCAGCAAAACAAAGATGACACTCAAAGTAAAGAGGCTAGCCAGACTATTGCCTGAGCTATTATATGACAATTGTGCTAAGGATTATGGTACTTACAGAGTCTCCTCTTCAGCCTATTAACTTCATCTATTGCCTTGTGATTTCAGAGAGAGCTTTTCATAAACCAGCTCCAGTGAGTTTGCCAGAGCTTGCCACAGGTTTGCTCAAGTTGACAGCCTGCTCCTTACCACTTCAGGTTCCATATTAAGTCACTGCATTTAGCCTCCCACTACAGCAGTTTTTCAGTTTTTGAAACAGTCTACTCCACATACATGGCCCTGTTCCACCCTGAACTCCCCGAACTCGGCTGGAGGACTTTGTGTAGCCAGCCAATCCACAACAGTTTCCTTTCCCGATGCTTTTTCCGCTACAAGCAAATACATAGTAAAAGGAGGAAATAAGGGGCTGTGAGACTTTCTTCTCATGAAAACAAAGCATGTTATTTTAACTAGGCCTGTTAGTTTAAACACTAAAAAGTTAAAAAGTAACTTGGCAAGCAGCTGGGCAAAAAATGACCTCAATTTTTGTGTGTGATCTATGGAGTGAAAAACAATTATAGTCTCACATGGAGCTAATTTGATCTCTTTTCATAACAGGTGCACCCAGTTAATTTCCCCACTCTTCACAGCAGTCTAAAGCAGCAACATTTACAAGAACCAACTTAACTGGCAGGATCAAGCTTTATGTTCTAATAACATCTATTGGAACTACTCCTTTAGCCACTGTACAGAACAACAACCAGCCCTGATGTTGTACAGATAACCTCTAAGTACCGAGACAACAGGTGGAAGGAAGGAGGCTGGGTCCAGATAGACCACAGACCTGACTCAGGGCAGGCAGTTGCCCCATTTAAGCACCAAGATCTTAACTGATGTGAATTCAACACAGGCACTGAAATACCTTTGTGCACCTGGTTTTAAACCAACAGTCTGGAAACAGAGAGGGAGGTCAGAGAGGTTAGAGATTAGCTTCTTTCTCCTGCATCCTAGTCTACTGCCCAAAATACCTTCTCTGTCTGGCTTTCAGACAACCACTCTGATCCTTTCCAGAACTAGGGATTCTAGGTTTTAAATGACACAACTTTAAATGGAAAGTTTTATGTTCATTTTTATACACTTCACTAATGCCTTGAGAAGAAGCAGCTGAAGAGCTTGTGTCACAGTGGGTGACACACAATTTGAAAAGAAGTTGCACCAATTTTGGCTGATGCACAAAAAAGGCAATAATTCCAAAAAACTGGGGGATGGGGGGGAAGGGAGGGAAGAGTCAAAGAGGATGATTCTGCAAATCCTCCTTTTCAACTTAATAGAAGAAAATGCAAATTCAAATGAGTGTTGTTTTTGATGTGGGACCTTGTTTTCTATCCTGTTTATGAGGCTCACTATCAGCTCTCTGAGTCTTGACATTGCAGGTGGCAAAAGCAACCAGGAATCACTAAGGAGCATGGTGTCAGAGATTGTTATACATTGCCAAAGCAAACAAAAGAATAGTAACCCATTAAGTTTTCCTCTTTTACTCTGCAATTTCTTCCATGCATATGCAGAATGGGACCTGGAGGGAAACTGCAGAGCAAATAAAAGAAAGCAAACTAAAATCTTTTTGAAAACACAAGGTTATTTTTTAGAAAGTAGAGAATACTTTAAGCCTGATTTCTCTCTAGCTGCTGAAGAACAGCTTGTTGACAGCCCCGTTTGGAGTCAGATAAATACTACACTCAAGTAACCAGCAGCAAAAAAGTCCTGTAATCTATGAACACAATTCTCAACAGATATTGAGAAATGTCCCCAGATTATTGGTCCAAAGATTCTACCATCCTCTAGAAAGTACACTGGAAGTATTTCTGAATCTCCATAATAGTAACTGATTTGCCATTTTCAAAACGGTGTTGGCAGCAAGATGAAAGCCGAAGAGAGAAAAACTAGTGACTGTAGCTGACTGTAACAAAAACCAGTCAACATGGAAGTACGGGAAAGGAAAATCAAATTAATAATTCAAACAAAGCCTAGATTCTCAGAACCAAGAAACCTTGGGGCATCATCCATTGAAGGAAATACTGTTGATTTCAACATCCAGAAGGTACAAAGTTATTGTGACATCTATGTAGTCCCACAGGTGGTCAGGTACACTCAGGTTTGACCAGGACTGAAATTATGCCAAACAGTTGCAAAAATAGAAAAAATGTTTCTACAATGGATGACAGAATCACAAGATAAATTTTGACAGAATTGGAAAGTTAACTAGAAAAGGTGCTACCATTTCTCACCTCTCAGAGACTTGCCCAGCCCTCCAGGATAACAAGCATGCCGGTAGTTTAGTTTGTGTTTGGTGTTTGCCAATGTGAAGACATCATTAATATCAAGCAGTCTTGAGCAAAACAGAAATTTCACCACCCACCCAACCCCTATTTAGCTTTATTAGCTTGCTCTAAACATAACTTGGTTTCTGGTTTCTAAATATCCTTTTTATTTCAAAATATTTTTGCGATGTAAGGATAAGATGAAGCAAAAGGAACAGCAACTGCAGAGTGCCAGTTAGTTCTCATCAAATCCCCTGCCTGGCAAGACAAACCACATGGGATTTGCTGTAAAAGCCACACTCAGGAGGAGATGTTCAGATGATGAGAAAGGTGGCACAAAACACATTTGGTGACTAGGAATCACACATTCAATAAGTCAGTACAGTTCACACACTGACATGCTGGGGGAAAAAAAATTGCAGCAGAAGAAACTAGCAGGAGACTGAGAAAATCTGAGAAAGTAAGAGAAGGTGCCTCACGAGCCCAGTCGGCAAATCAGATCATGTGGCTATGAAAGGTCAGCAGCTGTAGCCAACAGCACTCAAGATCCCATTTGCCCATTTGTATCTTCCTCTAGGACAATGCTTAAAGGTAGTTACTCCCCAACATAGAAGAATTTGTAACACCATCACAGCACAGACCTTGCAGTAGAAGTCTCAGTCCTTGGAAACATGATTGATTATATGGGGCTGCTGGAGGAAGTTTTTAATCTTTGACTAGAAGAAAAGCTTGAAAAAAAATTTTATAAGCAAACAAAAAGACACAAGTCTGGGTTTGTTTCAAAGCTATGACATTTGCCTAGCACCAGTGAGCATTAATCATTTATATCTTCCACTAGCTTTATCCCAGGAAGCTCTGAAGCCTCTCTGGTCTGTACTGCAAGCCAGAAAGCAGCAGGAAGTGCTGCTCACCCTCCTGGACAGAAGCAAGGTACTATTTTTCTGTGGGACTGATATTCCAGCTGAGAAACCCCTTCTTCATGGTGACATGAGGTCGTATCGAGCTGACAGCTACAGGTTCATAGACACTTCAGAAAAATTTATTGATGATAGGCACATTTTAACACTCCATGGGCCAAGGGGAAGGTTTCAGGAAGCTGAAAACCTGCAGGAACTTGACAACCATCTTGTTTCATAGCACCCCTTGCTAATATCTACAGAAAGGATTGGACAACTCCTGGTCACTTCAAAGCAGTCCTGTCCTCTGATAAAATCTGTATCTGTATAGGCATGCAACTCAAGATCTTATCAAAACATACACCAGCCAAGTGTCTGCAACATATTTATTTTGGGAAACTTGACTCAGATATTTCTCACCTTCTGTGTGATTGCTCTTGTGTCCTCACTTTTTTTTACTTTTTTTTTTTTTTAAGAGGCAGTTATTCATAGCCTCTAAAATTTAGAAAAGAAAAATTTAATTGTTTGGTGTTACATGAAACAATGCCAATCCCCTACACAGGTCATCAAAGGTGAACATTTACATATACCATAAAGTTCTTCATTACTTGAATTAATTGAATTTGTCAGGACAATTTAAATATGAATAAGGATGTGATAAAAGAGGGGGAAAAAAAAGAAACTAGTCAGTTCGTCTACTCTTGGTTCTCTTCTTAAACTGCTATAAGTCCAATTCCTAGCAGAGGCCAGTTTAAATGCAGAAGAATCAGGCCTTACAGTTTTTCTTCCCAAGGTTTTCTACCAAGGGGGAGAAAAAGAAAAGCAATTACTACAGCCATCTGTCTGGCACAGCTTCTCCTCCTTCCCAGCTCTCCAGGGAGGCTCACTGCAACTGTGCTATCTGATCCTCAAGGGGAAAGCCATTCAGTTATGCTTCATAATTCCTCATTCAACAATGGAACCTGCTTGGGCTTGCAAATACACACTTACTTATTCTGTGTCTCACCCAGCTCTATGTGCTCCCACAGCAGGTCTGGAGGAGCTACACCAACAGCAGATGGTTAAAAGCAACAAAGAATATCCTCTTGTTATTTCCTCTCTTCTCTGAGCAGACACAAACTAGTTTACATGCTAATGGCAACTAATTGTTTCCAACAGCACTGGAAAGGTGACCTGCTGGAGCAAGGGACTGGACTGCATGAGCAGATTGTCACAGCAGTGCCTGTTGCTCCACCAAGGACAACTAAAGGCCACCAGCCACACCAGGACACTGGGGCTTCTTTGTTTTTAAGTGGCTGAAGGCTACAAGTACACATTAGGAGTCTACTGTGGTTGACTTATTAGGGGAAGAAAGTAGAGCTGTTCATATATAAAACTGAAATCTTGCCCTCCCAAATGGAAATGCATCCTCTAAGCATGATGTCAGCTTTCTAAGCCCATGTCAAAATATTTTGGAATACACTTCCTTGGATGAAGAAACAGATTTTGCTGCCTTTTCCATTTAACCACTTCAAAAACAGTCTTTGGTTGTTCTTGTTTGAAGGAGATTTTTTTTTGTTTGTTTTTAAAGAAGTCTTAAAATTGATTGGTAAATTAAAAAAAAAAAAAAAAGCCTTCCTCTGCATAGGTAAACTGTCATTTTGATTTACTGTTGGTACATTATGCAAAAATACATTGGTGTGTACAAATTTATACTTATAGTCACACTTCAAGGATTTCAATGACTATTTACTGTTAGAAGACACCATACATTTGTGCACACATTTAGGAATTCTCCATTAATAATCCCCACAAAAGCTAAATTTACAAACGAATATAAAATTCTCAAAGCACTCTCCACTGTTCAGTTCAGTTCATATCCTAGCCTATTATGAAGATACTTCTTACAATTCTGCTGCAAAATCATAACAGATAGATACAAAATTATTAACAAATCTTCACTCTACATTATGAATTATCCATAATCAGAAAATATCTAAAGAAACACACCATACCATATCATTTGCTCAGCAAGATATTGCTTGATTTCACAGACCACCCCCTGGTGGGGGGATGCTACATCCTACTATCCACAAAGCTGAAACTTCCCTAATAAAAGGGATTAAAGGCAAAGGTGTAATCTCAGCATTCAAGAAATAAATCCAGATTTATAGCAGCATGGGACAGCCTAGTGCCTCAGTAGTAAAAACTTCTTGATAGTTTCTGATTTTTGCCAGAGAAAAGTTAATTCATCTTCTTCCCAAAATCTGTCCTTCACAACAATGCTGGATTGCTAGAATGCAAATTCGTGCTCAGAGAATAGAAGAAAAGAACATTTCCATAATGTCATGTTAAAAACCATCATGAATAACAAAACCCACATGTGGCAAACTGCAAAGCTGAAATATGCTCACTACAATGCCTGGACACTGAGCTAATCAAGAGATACAGCAGGCTGTACAGCAGACTTCATTCCTTTCTCCCAGAGCTTGCCAGCAGATTTTCATAGCTGAAACTGTATCTTAGAAAAATTCTAGCCACTGGCTCTGCCCTGAACTATTGCATCCAGCAAAATAATTTCAGAGCCTATTCACAGAATTTCTGAGCTCAGGAGCTGAAGGACTGGTTCTTGCTCACTGGTGAACAGAGGCCAGTTAGCTCAAAAATATTTCCTTAGTTACTGTCACTGGAGACAAACAGGGAGCCACAGCAGCCACCACTGCTGCCAGCAGCACACTGAGTGTGTCTCCGGGACAAACACTGCTCACAGCCGACCTCTGCCCAGGACAGCTCCCAGCCACCCTCCTGCAGCCTTCTCCAAGCTGTCACCAGCAGCTCAGCTCAGAAGCCCACCCGAAAAAGCAACAGCCAGACTCCGCAAAGGGCGATGGCTCCCCAGCAGCCCCTGCAGCCACTCACGAGCCCTCCCTGGAGAGGCCGCCCGGCTCCTCGCAGTCCCGCTGTGGCAATGAGGTCAGCGAGCACAGGGGAGGGAGGGAGGGAGGGATGCAGAGAGGCAGCGCTCCGTGCGAGCGATCCTGGACCCGACCAACGGAGCACCAAGAGCTGACGCTGTGCTGGAGGAGTCTGCACAAATTGCTCAGGAACTGCTCCAGGGCAAACCACAGCAGAGACCTCTGACTCGCACCACGGCCAGGTTTAACCCTGCCCAGGTACAGCTGCCTCCCCCCGCCTGGACAGCTCTCCACTCCGGCCCCTCCAAAGGGACACTTCGGAGGCAATCACAGCTTGGCACAAACAATAAAGGTACAGCCCAACAAGCAACAAAACAGATTCACTTGCACAGACAAGGCAAGGAAAGGGCTTTCATTAAAATAACTTTAAATAGTAGGGTATTCAGGGCCAAGGGAAACCAGCAGTGCTGCTGTGAATAGCTGTCTCGGAGTACTATCCCAAAGGCACACCCACACATCAGAACATAGTGCTGTGTCTTGAAGACAAAGGAGGAGACTGCACGAGACCTATGAATTTGGTAGGAAACATGATCTCAGGTTTTGATCAGGGGAGTAATGACTTTTACATATTTAGTTCAATGAATCCTTCAGGACACAAGTTTTCAGTGCATGAAGGGAGTACACATGTGGCTTGATGAAGGTGACATCACACCTATAGCAGTCTGAAACAATACTGGGAAGCAACATTAACATTAGGTTAACTCATAAAATTTACTGTCCCTTTACTGCCACAACCCCCAACAGCTCAGTAGCTTTAGGTACAAGTCACTCTTTACCCAGGCTACAGTAGGATGTGTGATGCAATGGTAATATCTTGTTTGTTCTGTTTAAGTTTACTTTAAAAAAAAAATATAACATTCAAGGACATGATCCTCTCTGGCTGCAATATACCCCAGTTTCATTGAAATAACTTGCACCATGTCAGCATCTGTCTCCACACGTTCATGTGTTCATACCTGTAGGTGTGGGCCTCCAAAAGCAGGACAAGGCATGGCTCATACCCAAGTGCCTCTAACTCAGAGATCATCTTCCCAGATTCTTTCACTGCAGGACCAAAGAGGACCACTAGGTTCATTGTGTTTGACTTGTTGAACACACAAGATGTTCACAGAAATTGGATTAAACCAGCCTTTTAGAAAGCTCTTTAATCTTATGTTAAAGACTTCAGGCAACTGCAAATCCACTGTTTCCTCTAGAGAAGGCCTAACACAAAGAAACTGGCTTGTGTTTCACAGCTCCCACTTTGACTTACAGCCCATTGATTTTTATTGTGCTTTTGACTTGAAAATTTAAGTTGCTCCCCATTTCATCCATTCTCTGACAGATGTCACTTCTTGAGTCTAGTGGTAAAGTCAAGGGAAAATGGAACACAGTATCCCTTTACCCCTTTCCATTTCACCTCAGCTTTTCCCAATGCTAGCAAATGATAACCTTACTAATTAATAGTATCCCCATTTAAAAACCAGGTCTTCACTCCTGTAGACCTCCTCAGAGGTGCCCCCAGCAGCACACTGTGTCAAGGTGTGACTTAGGAGTTTAGACAAGTAGCCTAAACTGAGCAATCCCCAGTATAATGACTCATAGGCACAGGTTCTGAATATAAATAAGGCATTGACTCTGTGCAAAACAAAGATGCTGGGATATTCCAGCTTAGAAAAAGGTGGGGAAAAAAAATGCTTGGTCAATAATTCTTGTCTGTTCTAAAAGCCTGGAAGATTTTTTTCCCCTTGAAAAATGGAATTAACTAATAGGATCAGAAATTTGTGCAACAAGACACTTGGCACAGTCCAAATATTCATATATAGCTGGGCTGCTCCAACCAAGCATTTATGTATCACTCCTTTATAATTGGTCCCGAGTATCTCTAGTAGATAATGTGCAGGTGGTGAAGAAGGCAAGTCCATGTCTTAGAAAACTCACTGGTCAGGCTAATCCAAAGCAAGATTCAAGTAATAAAGCTGCAGTACCATTTGTATAAAAAATCAATACATTAGCACAGCAGAATTAGGTATTTAAGTGAGGCTTGAAGCAGCAGAACTGGCTGAATTTGGAGAATAAGCTCTGTGGGCATAACAGGGTGAGAGCTCTGCACAGGCACTCTCCAACCTCCCAGCATACTCAGCACCATTCTCCCCTGAAATCTTCTCCCCAGGCAGTTTACACTACAATTTAGGTAATAAAGAAAAGCAAACTGGGCTATTATATTGTGGTAATAAGTCCCACAAGTTAACAAAACATTGCCAATTATAGCAATCTGTCTCTCCACGTTTAATGCTTTTCCATTTCGTTGAGTTGTTTCTTGTTCTGGTATCATGGGAGAAAGGGAAAAACATAAATACCCACAAGGCCTCTGCTGTAACTTGCCCTCTGAGAATTTGTTCTCTTGATCTTTGCAGTACTACATCTCTCTCAGAATTCTTTTAAATTAAAATCAAGCTATGCCTTCACTATTTTTCTCATAATTGTCTGGATTTTTCTGATTAGGTAAACAGGGTTTTAGTATTTCTGAACCACAGCAGAGCACGCTGCATATGAATGGGAACAGGTGAAAAGAAGCACAAGCATCTAAGATAATCATCTTTTCTCAGAAAAACCTCTGTGGAAAACAGCATATTTTATTTCAGCTATTCTATATGCAATGAGAGCCAGCTGAAAAAAAGTTATCCCAGGTCCCCTAGGTTGCATTTTTTATTAAAGAGAAGAAGAAATACTGAATGCAAATAGAACCAGAACAATTTTGAGCAATACACAAGGAGCCACTGTGACTGAGTCTCAAGGGATTTAGGAATACCTTCCACTTATACTTCGGGTTTTGGTCTTCACATGAAAGTCACTTTCTCCAGTAACCAGCACCTTTGTGGAAAGGTCAGTCATTTGAAAAAGGAAAGAATTTCTCATTTATTTTATTACTAAAGGTGGAGAAGCTCCAAAAAATCCAACAAATTTCAGTCCCAATTCATTTCAGATGGGATTTCCTTCCAGAGATAGCACCATAATTCCTTAACCGCTCCAGTACTTGAGTCCCTTTTTCTCCCTGAACAGGAGGACTCAATCCCTGAAGGATTGGTTTTCAACTTCAGCAGTAAGAGAGACACAGCAGTAGGACTGAGAACAACCTCCCATGATTGCTGGACAGACAAAACTGCAGCATTCCTCTGTCCTACAGAGGACAAAGCAGATACACTGCAAGCACAAGAGACAGGTCCCCATCCTACTGGCCAGGAGCCTCTTGCCTGGTTTTGCAGTAACAGCAAAATCCTGAAAAGCCTCAGTAATAAACTGCAAACTCCTCAGTGTCTGCAGATTCATTACCCTGATTTAAGCATCCACCAGCCTTGAGTGCAGACGAAAAACACACATTTATTCCCCTAAAAATATAAAACCCCCTTGCAGCTCCAAGCTCCACAGCATGCAGAGACATAGTCATAGCCAGCACAGGATCATTTATCCACGTAAAGCCCCCATAGGTGCATGATCCCCTTGGAGGACTTGAGCACACAACAAGACAGAGACGAACTAGGAGCATCTGGGGACAAAGGGGCCAGTTTGGCAAGAGGTGTCCTCAAGCACTAAAGGTGTTCACCAGCAGGAGGGTGACATAAATAGTCAGGTCTGTGCTGAAAACACACGTGAACTACTGTGCAAGAATGATGTATTTCATAGCAAGAGGCTATGCTTTGCTTTCAGCCTCAGTATCTGTTTCATGAGGAACTGAGGGCACTCCAACAATGATCAGCCCTGAACTGGGGTCCCTGCCACATCTCTGCCTGGCTTTCTGAGGGCTCCTTCCCTTTTGTTCTCATAGCTGTGCTATAACCAGCACCTTGGAGCTGTAGCTCCCAGAGTCTCAAGGTCACACAGTGGTATTCAAAATAGCACCATTTGTACACCAGACCCCAGAGGGCCCTGTAGGCAGCTCATACAGCCTGTAGGCAGGGCTGTGGAGCTCTGAGCAGTCATCATGTGCCCATAAGGAAACTGCTCTTCAGCTGGCCCTTAACAGCAGCACTTCCTTTTTGTGAGCATTCACTATTTTTATCCCTTTACCTGAGCAGAAGCCTACAACCACACCTCTAACCACTCATCAGAACAAATCACACTGATTTAAAGAAAGCCTTGAAACTTGCATGATCCAGGAATGTGGAAGATCAGACTGGAAGTGGAACACAGGAACTGGAATGGCTTGGTGTGGGGTACTGCTGATAAAAGGCAGGTAACCTGCAGGCCACTGCAAGCATGTGGCCTCTATTTCTGCTGTAGTTACCTGCATGCCTTCCATATCTTCTCATTATGATATCTAATACAGAAGATAAAATTGCCACAGAATATTCAAAAGGCTCCAGAGGCATGGTCTGTATGTGTGTCTTGGGGATGGACAAGGTGAAAATTGCTCCATATTTTGGAGTGCTTGAAGTACTGAGTAAACATCAACCAATTGGACCTTAGCAACACTCCAGCTCAATCTTTAAACTGCAGAGAGGGTACTCCCCCTAAAGTGATGGTAAGTCAGAACATGCCCCAGGGATCCTGCATTGCCACTATGTTCAGAGAAAGTCAGCCTGAGAAAAAGGCAGTCAATGAGTCTTGCTTGTAGGACCAGGTGGGGCAGACAGAATCCAAGTTCTCTGGGACAGATAATCTTTTTGCCTCTGTGTTTATGCTGCACAGACAACTAAGGGAAACTGGTCTAGTCATCAAAGTAATAATATGGAGTAATCATAGCTACATCATCAGGATCCACTTTTTATGGAGCAGGTAATTCCCACTCCTACTTTACAGATAAGAAAACACAGACCAAAAACCCCCCACGATGAACACAAGGTCAGAGTCAGTTCAGAGCAGGAGAAAACAACCCAGGCAGTGATGTTATGAACTCCTGTGCCACCTTGCCAGCTCCTTAGCCCCCTTCCAACACTGTCACCACACACAGAGCTGCCCCAGTGTGTTCTCACAACTCACACAGCTCCAATACCTGCAGGTGAAGGCACCTTGTCCTCAGCAATAACTGAACTTCTGCCCCTACGGCAGCTTCACTGGCAGAATTTAATACTAAAGCAGCGAAGATGTTTTCTGCCTCACAAAATGACAACAGGCTCAGGCTGATCTGACATGATCTCTGTTCCCTAGCAAAAAATTATTTTCCAAGGGATTTCCACCCATAATACTATGCCAGGTAGTCTCTCACCATGAGAGGCAGAGAAGGTGTTTCCCTGGGAACAGTAACCATGGCAAAGCCCTTACCAGTCTCTTCCCCTCTCTACTACAGGAAGAAAAAGAGCAGCAGATGCCTGAGCTCTGCCTCCAGCAGGTCCACAGGCCCACAAAGCCATAAGCAACCTTATCAAACATTCAGGAAAGAACTTCAATGAATCCACTGTCTTTTACTGGATCCCAGACATTTCCGCCCTGCTGCGCTGAACTCGGAATGCCTCAGTACAAAGAGTGCAACTGGAAACATCAGTGTTACTGAAAGGTCAGCCAAACACAACAATGCATAGGTAGGCAATGAGCCCAAAGATCAGCATGGATGGATCACCCACAGAAGCAGAGGTACAATGGACTGGCTCTGCAGTTTTCAAAACCTGACATTGTGCATTAGAGCCCTGTTAAAGAAAGCATCTGCAAAGCCCAGTTTGTGAGCAGTGGCTGCAGCCGATACCCTGCTTCTGGTCCACCTCTTTTTCTACAGAATATTCTCGATTTACCAGAGCAACTCTCTTTGCTGAAGAGCTAATTAAATCATAATAAACAATTTAACTTCCAAGTACAAAAATATTGCATGCTTGTGGGGATCTTCATCATGCACTAGTGAACATGTTGTAAATTTCTGGATTTGAGGTTTACTAAGTATTTATTCAAGTAAACAGGGCAAATGAAGATTTTTTTGAAAAATCTTCCTCTCAATGACACAGAGAAAAAGTGTTCTATGATTCAGCAGTCTTGATATGTGAATAGACAGTCAACAGCCTAGATTTCAACTGCATCACTCCACTTCAGAGTTAGCATGCAGTTAGCACAAATTGCTCGGTACCAGTACCTTATACTAGCAACCCCCTGAGAGCAGAATACTGCCCTGTACCTGGGCTGACTCACACAGAGCACAAAATGCTCCGTTGTGCTACTTTCCGAATACAGTGAAACCAAAATCTTTACAAAGAGAAAGATACTGACCTTCTACGTAGTAATTCAGGAGCACAGGGTGACAGGCTCAGCTGGGTCATGACACCCACTGCTCCTGCTCTTTACATTTATTTTTCCAGGCACAACAGATACCTAATCCTGACATATACAGAAACCTCAGTGTCTAACATCCGAATGAAATAAATATCTATTCAGAATAAGTCTAACATTGATTTTAACCTCCTTTAGGTCAAATCACTGCAAATATCCCAGAAATATACAGCCAAGTCAAACAAATATCCAGCTGCAGTCACACCTGGGGTAATACTCAAATCCAGCCAGTTGCCTTTAATTATCACTTTAATTCTCAGAGAAAGCATTAAGAATATAATCTCGTTTTGCAAATTGCCTGCAATGCAATTGCCACTACAAGAAGAAGCTATTTTGTTTAAAGATGCTACACATACCTTTCTTTGCCATGCGCTCCAGTCTAAGGCATCCTCCTATAAAATCATGATAAGATTTCATTTCTCCTTCTGTTATCCGGACAGCAGTGAAAGGCAGATTCCTGGGTACCTGTTGTCCACATTTCAGACACCGAGAAGCCATTGCCACAGCTCAGGAGACTCTTGTCAGGAATCTGCTCTCTGTTTGCTGGAATCCAGCCTGATTCTTCAGCTGTCAGTCCAGCCTGGTGACTTTATCCCACTTAGTTCATTCAAGGTCACCCTCGCCAGCAGGATGTTCACCATTGCAATTGGCTAAGACTTTTATAGGCTTACTGACTGTGTTTGTTTCTCCCTCCTTGCCTTCAATATCAGTTTACTTTAATCTCTCATTCAGAATGAAAGCTGTGAACCTCAGCGCAGCCCATGCCCTGAATGGCTTCCTTATCATTAATTTAAAGCTGTCTTATAAGCAACAATGAAGAGAGAAGATCCCAGAAGCACATTGCAAGATCACAGAATGACTCTTAATGAGCATGCCAGATATGTTCACAAAGAATTTTTCTTTGAGAAAAGGTTTTTCTTCATGATTTTTGATTCCTTTCAGGCTTATGATTTTATGATTCTTCATCTCTGAGAATGAATTTTTTTACTTCTGCATTTCAGCTTGGACGGTGCAAGGAGACTGCTCTGCAGAGCTGCTCAACCAATTACTCACACGTCTGGCAGTGGCACTGGGAGGCTGCAACTGTACAGAAAAGCCCTCTGCTGCTGTGCACAGTCCCTGCTCATAAGATCTGATAATCAAAATGAACAGAGTAGCAAATGGAGGACAAGAGAAATATTGTTGGCAGACATGCTCTGCTAGCTGTGCAACCCCCTCCAACTAATTTTTTTAAACAAAGAAGTTGGATCCATTAGTTAGACACCAAACTTGGATATTTGAACCATCCGTTTAGAAATCCTCCTTGGAAGGGGCTAGATATTTAAGCTGACTTTTTTTCCCTTTTAACAATTACCATTACACAAATCACTGGTTAGAGAGCCTTATGAAGAAACTAGTTACTGGGGAATTGAGTGCAGAGAGCATTCAATCCTGATGCAGTGAATTAAAAAGGAGCTTTCCCTAGGATCAGCAGGGGACTGCACAGGAGATGCATAATGGGCACAAGGCCAGCACTGGTGACAGTGCAAAGAATACAATGAGAACCCAATGAATCAGGGCTGAGCTGCCACCCAGAGCTCAACTGCAGTGGCCTGAGCACAGAATGAGTTTCCTGCAAGGGTCTTACACACAGATTGAGAACCTTTGCCCTCTTCTGCCTCAGTCACTAACACCTGTTGGCACTTCACACAGTGCCAGAACATCCAGTGCTGTTCAGCTTGTGGCCAGCTCAGATCACAGTCGATCCCTAGATGTGGAGTGGGAAAGCAGAAGGCTAATTAATCCAAATCAGAGAATGACCTAGAGGGGACAAAGATGTTCAGGAGAAAAAAAGCCTCCTATGGTGCCATTACTAAAATGCTGAATAACTGGCTGGACTGCATTGAATGCCTGTAAGCTGAAATGTACAGAAGTCAACTCACCAGACCCTACTTCCTTCCAATTCCACAAACCTGCAGCTTCTTCCCAGCCAGCTCTGCTGCCTCATGCACACAGAGAGATGTTTAAGCTTCCTAACCCAGCATACACAAACTGGCCATGTAGTCAAACAGCTACCAGACTTGAGAACTGAGTCTCAGAACCTCTTCTTTTGAAATGAAGCTATAAGAGGTATTTCTACTCTTAAAGGTAAAAGATTTTACTACCCTCACCTCCAAATTTGCTGTGTGGTATGAAGTTGCTCACTCTCCTGCTCTTTGCCTTTGCCAAAACCCTGCCTGCAAAGTGAGAACATTGATGTACTGAGCTGTTGAATAACCTGATTCATTAGCATTTGCAAAATATTTATTAGAGCTTCCATAGAGCAATCCCTTAGGGGAGACCAATATGTTACAGACAGGGAGACCAGTGGCACAGAAGGCAGAAATACTTTGTAGAAAACTGTCATGATGAGATAAGAAAACTAGAAACACAACCTTGCAGTTTTATCTTTAAACATTTCCTCCCTCTTTTCTTTCATTACAGGGGCTCAAGATGTCCTTCCTTACATGGACAAACATGATATACCTTGGGAAAGAAACTTTTCTGACAATACATTAATGTCTGACATATACAGAAGAATTGCACTTCAACCCTGCACACAGAGATAAACAATGAAGGAGAATCCAGCATTTGTGGAAATACATTTCTCTCTGCCACCCTTCCCTGTGTATGCTGCTCCCCACCAGTATCCACATGGCTTAGGAACAGGAGGATCTGTGACATGCTGCATTTCAAGGGGGAGACTTGATGCTGGAAGTGGATGCAAGAAAAAATCTCCCCTAAGTGTGAGCTTTGGAAGCACAGGTAGCCACACAGCACACAATAGGGAAATGATGTAAAATAGTTTCCCAGTCTTTCCCTAGGAAAGCCTGATGCATTACAATGCTAAATACAAACTTCTGCTGCCTGGGGTACCACTGCCATCACCCAGCACATAAAACAAAAATAAACTGGCTGCAGCTGCTACACATTTAGCAACAAGGCATATAAGGGTCACCTCAGGGACTGAGTGCTGTGATGCAAGGGCTGGGATGGATGAACAGAAGGATCTATTTGCTCTACTGTAAGTTTCACTGCAGTCCCATTCACAAGCTGGGCTAGCTTCTCCTGACACATATGGAAAACCTGACATGGGAGCACTGAGACCTGCCCTGTTTCCTATCACACAAATGACCTCTTCTGTACTGCTCTGGCTGTGTCTGCACAGGAGCTGCAGTGAGGGCTGCCTTGCAGGAATTCTTCTATGTAACATGTTACCAAACACCATGTGGATGATGTAGAATTCACAAATTTCCTCCATTAGCTGAAAGGTACCAGTCTGTTTGAAGGAAGAAGGTTGTAGTGCAGGGAACAGGTACAGAAAATGGTAAGCATGCTTCCCTGGGTCTTCTCCATAATAACACAGAATGGAAGGGCATTACTTTCCTGCTGTTCTAAACACCCATTGCAAAATGATTGGAAAAATCTAAGGAAGAAGGAAGATATTTTCTGGTCATGAATTGCCAGCATTGCCTAGCAACATAATCTGGGTTGGTCTGTCAATGAATAAGCAAGTAAATAAATGTAAGAAAGTGTCATCAGAAATTAAAAATGAAAAAAACCCATACAACAAAAATAAAGAAAGAAAAAAATCCCACCCCACAACCCATGACCCAGATGCCCTCAGATGCCATTACCCTAAGCACCCTGCAGAACTGCACTAGTTCCTAGTTTCACTAGAAATACCAGTTCGCCTTGGAATTGATGCTTGCTGGAAAGTGTTTGCTGCCATGACTGTGTGACAGAGGATGGCAACAAATTTAAATTCAGCTCAGTAAAATCCGTTTAAGCCCCGTATCTCTTCTCACGAAACAAGATGCTTCTGCCCCAAAAAGCTGTGCTGTAATGGTTGGCAGCACTGCTAAGCACAAAACATGCAACAAACACATTGGATCTCAATGATGCTGAGCCCAAGGGACATAATTTCTTGTGAAGAATCAAGATTTGAGTTTGGGAACAGCATTTATGTGTCAGAGGAAGGAGGAAGAGAAGTCTGCTTCTGCTGCATGTGTAAATGAGGCAGCTAGAAAACACTAACACACACGCTGTTTGCAACTTAACCCACATAGTCATTAACGCAATTGAGGGGAAACAGGCCTTGCTTTTCCATCAGAGCCTTGTAAGAACCATTAAGAAAGCTTAGTGTAGAAGAAACTGAAAAAATTACCTCTCTTATCCACCAACATTTTATAGATGACAAAACATAAAACCCAACAGCAAAAGGTGTCTTATTTATTCATGAAGACCAGCACGATGTATGTAGTATTCCAAAAATCTAAGAAATAAGTAATCTAAATACAATGCCACTATAAAGACTGATACACACAGAAGCTAAGAAAATAATCTATATTTCTTTCCTGAGACCCCAGCTTCACATTTTCCTATTTCATGATGTTTTATCTGATGTTTGAACTAATCTTTGATAGCTATGCTGAAACATATTTTCATTTTGCATATATCTCAATAACCTTCCTTCTGCCTCCCCATCTCCCAGATCTTGAATCAGATAAGCCATGAGGCATTTCACTAGTTTGACACAAAGGTTTCTTTTCAGAGCGCTCTTGGCGCATCCATTCCAGTGTTCACCTAGAAAACAGAAACTAGTATTTTTTTATTAACTTTCATTTATTTTCTTCCAGCTAATAAAAAGCAGACCAGGACTTCCTCTCCCTCCTTTTTTAATAAAGGGCTACATCCCAGGCATTGTTTTAAACCCCAAGGAGTTAAAGAAACAAGCAGAGGATAAAACATCTCTGTTCTTGAAATTCCTTGTAGCATACAGCACTGTTGCAAGTGCAACATGCAGTTCCTGCACTAGAAGGCACTAATTCCAGTGCCATATGGCTTCAGAATCTCATTACACTGATCTGCTTACAGTGATTTCTTAACGGACGAGCAAAACATTTTTGGTCACCTTCAGCAGAGGGAAACAACAATTCTGCCACTGTTGACGCACACGGACTCCCACGCAAACTGCCAAAAGCAGGGGTGAGCAGTGAGGATCAAAGGACAACCTTAGCCAAGGAACTTTTGTTGTCATCTCAAAGCTGTGAAGACATCAAGGGTATTCAAGGACCATTACCATCATTAAACAACAACAACAACAACAACAAATCCAAAACTAATAAACAAAACTGCAGACAAAAAGAAACTCCCAAGCCAATGACATCACTGCTGGATTAGACAAGATTCTCAGAAGATCAGGAGAGGAGCAGAATCTTCACAGGCCAAGCAGTGGGCACGAATTGTTGCTGCACCTGCAGGGTTTATTTTACCTGGCTCTCTTCATCTCTGCAACTAAGAGCAGATCACCAAGAACAGAAGGCATTTCTGTCCTGCTAGGCCTCTGCTTGGCAAGATAAACAAACAGATCCCAGAGTTACCCAAGCGTAGCTGGCACAGGGGTACAGAGTAGCTGGATCCAGGGTTCAGGTTTGGATGCAAAGTTATTCCAGTCTTGATGATGAAAATGGTTACAGACCTATGTGAGACCAAGAGCCTTTCTGAGCAATCTACCCAAAACATAAATGGCTCTTGGCTTAAAGTCATGGGAATAAGCTGAGACAAGTAAATGCAGAAGAAATACATGAGTGAGACACTGGGTAATGCAGAGAAGGCTGTGATCTATAAAACCAGGCATGTCAGATCCCCATTCTCCAGCTCCTAAACCCCATCACCAGTGCACGGGCACAGTCTGTGTCATGGCCCTCCAGCAGCACTATGACCGCTGGAAAGGACAGACTCTGGACACTATGCAGGGAATATGTTTTCTCCTCTCTGTACTCTGCCACTGACACACCAAGTCACCCCCAGGGCATGGAAACCCTGATCCTTGCTGTCATCCAGAGCACTGCACTGGATTCACTGCACTATTCCTCTTTCTTTCCCCCTTCACCTTTTTCTCCCTGCAAGGAACCTCTAGAGCATTCCCAGTGCAAAACCGCTGCTGGATCCATGCAGCCAAGACCACCAGGACAGCTTCTTTCCCTGAGGAGCAGCTGTGTACATTCCCTGATGGAAACAGCTTTTCTTTTTTTTTTTTTTTTGCTTGCAATTCATAACTTGAAACACATAAAGGAGAACCAGAAAGACACAGGGATAAAAATAGCATCTGTGAGCATCACAAGGGCTGTTGATACTCCAGGCTTTTGGACACATGCCAAATGTTAGCTGAACAGGAAGAAAGAGCATCTCACATTACAAAGTACAGCAAAGGCATTTCCAATGTTTTCTTGCCATCTCTCAAGCACTCAACATCAGTTACCACAAGGGGTAGGAGAATGGGCCTCAGGGACTATTGATTTTTCCCTGTTCGCCTGTGTGTGCGAGGGGGGTCACTGAGGGTCACTCAACCCCTGTGGGCAGTCCACAAGGAAAAAGAAGCTCTTGTAGAGACTTTCCTGGACACGCTTTGCCTGACTGGGCTCTCAGCTGGCAGATACACATCAAACACACTCCTTTAACATCCCCAGGGCAGGGCTTGTGTTCATCTAGGGAAGTGAGGATAAAATCAGTCAAAGAGGAGTTATTCCCTCTGCTCTGGCAATTGTGAAGCACACCTCCTTGTTTTCCCCCAGGCCAGGACTGCTGTCAGAAACCAGAGGTCTGTCCTGAAGGACCTGCCCACACAGGTGTTTCTCTGTGCTGAGCACCAGTAAATGAGAGGCTGGAACACTCCTCTGTGTGCATACACAAGTGCAGCCACACAGGACAGCTGGATGCTTGCACACACCTATACCCAGGTAACAGGAATTTGTCCTGCTCAATTGTACTGCAGAGCTGTTCCTTCCTCATGTCCACTCACAGCCTGAACCCCTGCACCATTCCCAGATAGGAATACCCACCCCAGCTTTGTCTCTAAGCCACCAGCTGTAACAGACTTAAGGTTCTAGAAAGACACAATCTATGGGGTGATTTCCCAAGTCACACCAAAGCCTGGTGTGAAGCAGGAAAATAAAGGAAAATGGATAATCTGCTAGCATGTGCACTGGTGTGCACCATGTGTGCACACCCTTCACCTCTCCCCACCTGAAGCACTGCATCACACACCAGGCACAGCAGGGCAAGATGTTACCACACACAACCACACCCCCAGTCCTCTCCCTCTCCTCCTCAGCCAGCATTGTTATTGGGTTTTGTCATCATACCCAATCTCGAATATATAAATAGGATGAATTTACAGGAAACCAAGAGTTTCAATCCTTAGTCAAAACCAGGCAAGAGCTGCTAAAATTATATGGAAAAGTGCCAGCTGGGATAGAAAAAGCATGATCATGAAAGCCTCGTTTCCTTTCATACCAAGACTAAAATTATTCCTGCATCTATATTAACAGGCAAGTATGCCCACACAATAAAAAAAGACATCTGTAAGTCAGCTTCAGGTGCAGAAAGAGTATAGAGCTGCACCTGAGTGAAGTTTTCCTATGGGAAGCAGCAGAAGGGTTTCTCTGCAACATCACACTAATGTTGTGACCACCCCTGTCAATTCCCAGCATCCCACATGCAGCATTCACGTGCTGGGAGGTGCTGTCTGCACAAGGTTAGACCTCCAGCCCACATGGAATAAGGACAGTGCTTTGACTTCAACAGCACCATGGACTTAAATTGCCTAAAGCTGAGTGGTGCAGTGTTCTGATGAGATAAGAAATTGCTCTTTAGTCTGGCGGGAAACCTCATCACAAATGCTTTCTGCTGACCAGCAAAGATTAACTCAATAAAATGTAACTAAATCCCACATCCGTTTACGGACTTTAGTCCCAGCATAAGTTCACTTTATGGCATGTAGCACTAAATAATTCTTTGTACTTCTCCAGTGATTCTCAGCTGAGCACTCTGGCACCACAGAGAAATTGTTACTCCCACAAAATAGACTATTTCCTTTCTAATTGCCAATAAAAGGATACAGTTTAAGAAGAATATTTTTGCTTATATATATTTGAGAATGCAGCTGAGAACTATTTGAAGAAAGCTTGTGGGGGAAGAAATAATTTCACCTCAAATTTTGCCCCACAAGAGCCTAAAAATGGGGAGGAATGTGCTAAAAGCATATATCCACACATCTCCCACTGTCTTGAGAGCCCTTTGAATTGGCTTAACAATAATTTCACCCTCTCTTTAACCACTTCTTTGCTGCTCCTTTGTAGCATAAATGCACATAATTTTGCACAATCTTTTCCTGTCTCTTGTTTAATTATACTTGCTTCAGGAATAGCAATCAATTGTAAAACAAACCAAATAAACCCAATATTTTTAGTTGTATCAGAAGCATCGTAAGGCCCCACCAGTGAACTTCAAAATCTCAATACAAATAATGAAACATAAGGAAAAAATTCTTCAGCTGGGAACTGAATCCCAAGGTATTCATACAGTTTGTCTAAGATCAATTGCAATTACTGCAGTAAAGCTAAAAAATATAGAAATATCTACTAACATACTAAGAAACACCCCTTTCTTGATTGTAGCCTTAAGCATGGCACATAGAGCATTCCTCAATGTTATTTTATACTATTTGTAGATATCTCCATCTTTCTAACATTGAATTTAAAATAAAGTTCTGCTCATTATGATTTTGCAGCATTATCTGTATCAGTCTAATAACTACTATGCACACATTCAGGGTCAGCAGGTCTCATAATGAAGGCTGCTGAACTGAAACTGCTAAGAATGAACTAATTTGGTAAATTAAAAACAAAACGTTAACAAGGAGTTTTATAATCAGGCTCAGTGACTGATTCCAATATCATCATTTGCAGTGGACATGCCAGGTATTTTAAAGCATGTGAGCTCTATTGAGAGAGTATTTTGCATTTGGCAGCAGCATGGAGTCAGGGTCCTGAGTACTCCAGGCAGCCTGAACTGCCAAGCATTCACACCTGAGGGTTCCACTAACACATCCTCTACCCAGTGCTTCAGCTATTGCATTTAGGAGGGTCCCCACTCCCTTCCCCTTAAGCTGTGGGTGATGCTGTTTTCAACTGGTTTCTCTGCTGTTCCTGACCTGCAGTTTAGACTTGTTAGATTAATTTAGACCTGATATACCATTGAATGTCTCCATCTTTGCTCAAGTATTGTAGGACAGCTCTCTGGGGGGTGAGAATGAACATACTAATGCCAGTCTTATTTTTCTGTAAGGTGACCTAGGAATATTCCTAGGTTTTATATTTGCTGGCAGATGTTGAAGACTTTTTAAAGCTTCTGTAGTGTTAATCAAGTTATCAAAATCACAACAGATTCTCACATTTGCTGAAAGAGAAGCTGTTATAAGATTAGGCTTTCCTATATTTTCTACGGATTAAAATAAACATGTGTTTACTCCTAAACAGGAAAATGGATTTTATGTGAAACTTAAACTATTGTTCCAAAAAGATCAAGAACAGCACACACGTAGTCAAGTGATGTCCTCCTATAGTATAACCCAGTTTGGATGAAAAGCTTAAATAGAGAACTTGGATATTCCATTTTTAAAGGTTCAGCTCCCATCTCGCTGTTTATCTCTGGTGACCTCGGTTCTCTCCGAATTAGTGCTGTCGGTACTTTGCATGCGGATGCTGTTGCCGCAGGAGGGGGGAGATGCGCCGGCTCTGCGGGGCTTGGGCCGGGAGCGGGTCCCTCTCGGGCCGGGAGCGGGTCCCCCCCCCGGGCCGGG
>VZRH01006017.1:691487-704817 GCA_013397555.1 Urocynchramus pylzowi
CCTCCCCGGGCCGGGAGCGGGTGCCCCTCGGGCCGGGAGCGGGTCCACTCCCCGGGCCGGGAGCAGGTGCCCCTCGGGCCGGGAGCGGGTCCACCACGGGCCGGGAGCGGGTCCCCCTCGGGCCGGGAGCCGGTCCCCCTCGGGCCGGGAGCGGGTCCCCACCCCGCGCCCTCCAGCGGCTCTTCTGCAAACAGACGGCGCTGGCAGCGCCCGCATCTCTCCAGCAGCGGAGAGCAGCTCCTGGGTAAGAAACCCGGCAGAGCCATCACATCTCTTGGAAAAGAGGCTTGAAAGAGAGAGGCTTCTCTGCCCAACTCTGTACCATCGTGCCTTTCAGCTGATCCGGGAAGAGTCTGGCCCTTTCCTTGAGGGTCTGGGGCAGTGGGAACCGCAGTGTCAAATGGCGCTGCTGTGCCCTCTGCTGCCCTTTCCCCCGCGGCGGAGGAGGCTGCTCTGGCACAGTCTCTTCCTGAGACCACCACACGCACACACCCCTTCCCCAGGCAGCAGCCCTGCTCTGCTGATCTGCTGGAAAGAGGATTCAGGGGATAACTGCTTGTGTTTTATTTCTCCTTCCCATTTCTGAGACTGGGAACACCTCGCACAGTGGTGACATCGCAGCTCTGAAGGGGACAGAGAGGCAGGCAGTGTGTGGCCTGTACAGAACCACTGTTGCAAATATTGGGGCAGAATGGGCACAAAATATCACTGACAAGCACCTCTTTGCTCTGTCCAACCACAGGGCTCTTGCTGCCAGCTTTGTGCTCCCATTCAAGATAAAATGATGCACATTTCTCTCAAGGCTCTGTTCTATAGGCAGAGTGTAATTCAACATTATCCAAAATTACAATTGCACATTGCTGAAACTGCATTCTCTCCTAACTGGAAACAAAACCAGGAAGATGGATTTTTATGAGCTATCAACAAAAATTACTAAAAAGTTTACCTCAAACTGAAAGCCAGCTGTGAAGCCTCTCCTGGTTTCATCAATGTGGAAAGGGAAGAGATACTAGACACAGATAACAATACAAATATCTGAGACAGATGAAATGGTGAGAATAGTTTAGAATCTCATTTAAAAAAAAAAATAGGAAGTCTGTTTTCACAGAATAAGCTGATCACCATAACAAGGATTAATCAGGTTTTCCTGGGAACCTTCCTGCACCAACAACTGGCATGTAATTGCCAGAGCTCTCTGATCAGTTATGCACCTGCTTACAGCTCAGGGTCATGCTAAGGCCACAGCTATTTCAGTTTGAAATAACCTCTTCTCTGGATATTGCAAGATCAATAGTATGGCTCCTATGTATGTCATCAGCTTTGGCTTTTATGCTGCAAACACCAACATTGATCCCTTAAAAAATTAAGCTTTGGCTTCAGAGACCTCTGAACCACAGTGTAATGGATAACAGTGAACTTCAGACTCAAAGGGGGGAAATATTTATAGTCATGCTTTGCTAGGTGAAGGATTATTGATTGATAACAAGAAGCAAACTCTCCTGATAGTAATTCTAGCCACAGCACTTCGGTGAGAATATGAAACCCATATCAGACAAAAATGCATCTGAGGTGTTAAAGTTGTAACATATATGATTAACAGGCAGCATATTCAAACTTCTCATATCCAAATCATCTAATTTCTACATATCATTCCTACTAGAGCTGTGTGTGTTTGCTGCAGTTCTTTTCTTGATACCTGTCTGTCAACATGTGCACATCCTTGGAAAGTTATAATTAAACTGGAGATATTGCAGTAATAATAACTGGAGATGCCAGTAACTGTGGGCTAGTTGCCTACCTATGTATAACTAAAATTCTTATAGGTCTTGGAATTTATAGGCAAAAGCCACTCTCCTGAAATACCAAAACACACCATCTCTGGTTTTAGATTTTCTTCACCTCTTCACATTGAATCTGAAGTGGTTTTCTGATGTAAAATGTGAGTACAAAATCTCTGAAGCTCAAGGCATGTAAGAGGAGAGTCAGATCCTATCAGCAGCTGTTGCCAGGCAGCCCACAATGCTGTACATCAGCATTGTTTGTCTTGTATTTATGTCTCGGAACTGCAGATAACTGCTCTTGTGTTTGGGGCCAGCTGTAGACAATTCATTGCCCAAGGGAAACTGGAAATCACACAGCTCCCGGTCATGCAGAGGAAGCAAGAGCTAAATGGTTTGCAGCCCCTCATATCTCGTTGCCCTGGGCAACAGTCTGCACTGTGGAAGTGGCAGATTCAGCCTTCCTCATACGAATGTGTGGTGTTAATACACGGGTTGATACCATGACAGCCCCTCTGTAGTACTATTGGGGTGCTCCTGCATTAGGTGATTCGGGTGGGTGCATAAACAGTCTCAGGATAAGAGCTGCTGGTTTCCATCCAAGATCTTTGAGACACAGATGGAGGTAACTGGAAGCACAGAGATTACAGGTTGCACTCACGGATGTGGGGAATCTGAATCCAGATCCTCTAAGCATGGCTTTCCTTGAGCTCTGACAAACTAACTCAGGATCCTCATATGAACCCAGGACAATGCTGACAGTAGGTG
Source organism: Urocynchramus pylzowi (assembly GCA_013397555.1). Classification (NCBI taxonomy): domain Eukaryota; kingdom Metazoa; phylum Chordata; class Aves; order Passeriformes; family Fringillidae; genus Urocynchramus; species Urocynchramus pylzowi. The sequence continues at coordinate 694,034 of VZRH01006017.1, forward strand.
CTAACTCTGTGCTGCCTCTTATACCAATTTGCAGTAGGGGCTACAGCTGGGTCAGCTACAGCTGAGTGCACTCAGACAAAAATATCTGGTCCCGTGGAGTGCTGAGTACCAGCAGTTCCCCATATTCACACAGAAATAAAGAGCTCTTTGCCCCTTCCTGGATCAGAGCCACTTTGTTGTAATATTGATGACAGATCATTTCCCATCACCACTTTGCAATGTTTCAAAGGATTTTGGCTTCTGCAGAAATTTAACCTTTACTCCCATGCTTGAGTAATCCAGGTCAGGAATCAGTGAATTTTAAAATCAAAATAACATTGGACTAACATTCCAAAAAGGACCTTTGTGTCTCTGTTTAAACTTCCATAGAGTCACCTTTGCATTCACTGTAATAGTCCTGCACTTTTTGCAACCAAGTCCCCAGAGAACTTCATCTGTGTTGCATTCATGTACCTCTGGAACCAGGGAAGCTCTGCAGATAGAAGAGAGGGCTGGTCTGGCTGCCTTGAAGAGCCAAGCAAGCTGCTGTGTGCTCAGAGCAGGAGAGCTACTATGAGATGGTAGTACCTTATACTGGAGCCAAACCGTGGGCACAACCCACCTTTGAGACAGGCAGAGTAATGGTACTGAAATGAGCAGCAATCTCCATGAAGGCATAGACACTCAGTGCTTTGGCTGTGCTTGTTTAGCTCCTGACTGCCCAAGAGATTCAGGACTCTAAGGTCAAGACAGCAGTGATTTTGGAACAATGCATTTTCAACAACACGCCAAACACGATGCACAGCAGGTGCAAAGCTGGTTTTGAGCAGGAGTGTGGGTGTGGGTGTATGTGTGTTGTGCTGGCAAACAAAATAGACAATCATTTCATGACAGCATGGAATATTGATCCTGGTAGTCTGTCCTTCCTCTGGCCATTTTTTGGGGGATATTGTACTGTACTGTCAGGTCCCTGCCATGGCTAGAAAAGATGGAGACAGAACACAGCAGCTTTGTAACCTAAATCTTAGGGTCCATGGAAATTTATGATTGTCCATCTCAGTTCAGGACTTCATTCCATACTACAGTGCAGGAAATATTCTAATAGAAAACAGGATGAATGCAGAATTATATTCAGAATAATTCACTAATGCAAAATTATTTGCAGGCCTCTGCTGAAAAGGCACCAGCCTTCTGCAATGCTGCACTGCAAAAGACAAGAAGTAGGTGCACATAAATGTAATGTATTTCACCCTTGAATGAGTGCTGTTGCTTCAGATTTTACCAGCCTGAATTCACATGCTGGACATGGCCCTCCTCCAGTACATGAGCTCAATCATTCCTCAGAGGCAGTTATGCTTTTGGACACACAGATGTTATCTGTGTTGTGCTTACATGACAGTGGAGCTTGAAGATACTGTGATCTCAACCCAATTGTCCCCTACACATCTGTCCCCACACCAAAGTGGAGACTGCTGTCCTTTGCTCCACTAAACTCAAGAGCTTTTTACAGTGTTCCTGCTCCCTAAGCAGTACCTCCTTCCATGCCATGACTTACAGATCACATTCACTACTGATGTTTTTCCATCTATGCATGTAAGAGTTGGCTGTTTCTTCACCCTGTCTCCCTTCTGTTCCTTGGTTTCAGTTCTGGCAGCATCTGCTGCACTGGTTAGTGTGAGTCACTGATTAGCAATGATCCATGTGCCATCTTATCTCTTTCACATCATTCTCCAACATTTTCTCACATGAGCAGGATCAGGCAGCTTTGCAGAGAACTTAGATTGCTGCCAGTCATTGACCCACTGACAACCTGGGGCAATCCAGATGTTACTGTGCTGAACTCTAAAGGAAGGTACAAGAAGCCTGGCTAGCCTGGCCTTTAGCCAGGCTAAAGCACAGCATTAACACAAAACATGTATGGTTTCTCTTCTCCAAAACACTTGAACACAGGCCCACCTCTGAAGAACAGGAGAAAATATAATCACAGGACTAGTATCATGTACCAGACACTGTGCTGTCAAAATTATTTTAGCAGTCACCTGGGCCCCATTCAGAAAAGTTCATCCTAGATCAAACACTAAGTCCAGCCTTGGGACTAAGAGAGGCCTCAAACATGGTACAGAAGGGGGAAAAGAGTGACAGCAATGGAATTGATTAGCTTATTTTCTACTCAATGAGATGACCTAGTGCTGCAAGTACCCTCCCAAATCCTGATCCTGTTTCCCTCAGGGAGAAGTCCTCTCAGGGGAACTCTTGGATTTAGACACCATATGGAAGGCGAGAAAAAGGAATTAAATAAAAGATGAGACAAGAGGTGGAAAATGGCCCCTGTATTCAATGAGCTGCCAGACAATGTGATAGATGTCAGCTTAGTTTAATTTCCAGTGAGGCCATCTGAGCTCCCCTCTGCCACAGAGATGGGAACAGAGAGGGGCTCCTCTCTGCCTCCTTTTGGTCCTATTTGCTTTTTAAGCTTGGGCCTCAGTAATGCAGAATGGTCACCACTGCCTGCCCTGTTAGCAAGCAATAACTTCTGCCAGCACCAGCATCGCTCATTGTGCCTGACTCAGAGATCTCACAGAGGAGGAGGTCCTGCACTTGCTTTGCCCTGGAGATTCCTCCCACTTCCCCCTTCCAGGTAACCCCGGGCTTGCCCTGGAGTATTTAAGAGCAGACCGGGAAGTGCCACAGTCTGACTAGCTCGTTGAATGATGGTGTCATTTTTCCCTTGCTTTTGACCTAAGCTACCTCATTCTTTTTTAAAAAATTGTTATTTGATAGCCAACCCTCCCCCTACCCCCAAAAAATAAAAATGTGCCAAAAAAACCCAAAAACCCCAGGACCCAACAAAAGACTACCATATAGTGTTTACAAGAGCCTGCTCTGGAAGTCAGAGGTTTCTGCTTTCTGCTCCACTAAAACTGCCAATAGAGGGCTAACAGGCCTGAAACATAGGAAGCATCAGGTAAATCATGAGAAGAGCTGACCCAAACAGCAAAAAGACAGACTTCCTTTCAGCTGAAGTACGTATCCTGGAATAACTCATTTGAGTCCTAATTATTTTCCAGGCACTAAAAACTGAACTGCAGAAGCCAATAAAGCTTCTACGGACCTGGTGTCTGGCAAGCACAGCTGTGGAAGAGACCATGGGAATCACAACTACTAACATCTAAACTTGGATCCTGCCACCTGACTTTCCTTTACTAATTTCCTTGCATGTTAAACACTCCTCCATGCCAACAAACACCTACAAGTCATTACAAAGGTAGATTAGAAAGTAAAGGGCATAGGGAGACTGCTGTAGCATTAGATTTAACAGCAGCAATGCAGAGGCTTTTCAAAGAGAGAATGACTGAGAGACTGACAGATTGGATCACGCCTCAGTTCCATCCAGCCTAGTTCCCTGTCTCCAACAGTTGCCATCACAACATGTGTGAGTAGAAAGTGTGAAAACCTTGCACTAAGCAGATGGTGGATAGCTACTCCTATTCCCTTTTCTTCCCAAGATCCTGGTCTCTTACTGGCATGAGAATGAAAGCTCAGGGTGTAACAGCCAGTTTTGGGAAGGGTATCAATAAATGAGAAAACAGGGCTGTAAGCAGCCTTTCAATTCTCTGGGGCTCTGCATGGCTCTCCTTAGGGCATGCTCTCTGAAAGAAATTAGTAATAGTATCACACCTGGATATTGCAAAGTTTTTCTTAATTCTGTCAAGGATGCCAGGATCACATCCCATATTTCACCTAAAGTAAAAGATGGAATGTAGAAGGGGGACATTTCTGAGCTGTTCTCTCCTGAAACTGAAGGAGATGCATGCTACTGTTTCTGGGAAGCTCTTTAGTCACCTCTGTTTTTCTGAACATGAGGCCAAACTATCACAAAAATATTTTGTCTTGAGATAAACTAGTGTTCTGGATCCCAATTCATAGCAGTTTTTCATAATCTTTATTTCTGATAATGTCTCTGCAAACCAGATTAGAATATGGGCTTTAAACAAGTCTGTAGTACTTGCAATATTCTACATCTTGTAAAGTGCACCAGGGGTATATCTGCACATTTTTCATGTATTTCTCTGAGAGCTTTCCACTTTTTATAGATACAAAATTTGCAGCATTAGCAAAACACTTTTAAACAGTTTTATTAAACAGTTTCCAGTGAAACAGCTGCACCGAGTAGGCCACATAAAATGGGGTAAAATTACTAACCACAATCTATGAACAAAAAAGAAGTAGCTTTTTTTAAGATGTGAAACTAAAAAAAATAAATTGCTATTATCTCTCCTTTCCCACATTCCACCCTCCCACATGGAATCTCTGAGGTCTAATAGAATGAGCTTATTTCTTTCGTCTTCACTATTTTCATCTTTCTCTTCAGACACTATTTTTATACTTGGCATGAATTCAAAATTTTTGACTTTTGTTACTTCACCACATCTGGTAAAAAATGGTCAACAGTTCAAAAGCTTTACTGGGGTACAAAGATAAAGATGCAGATAACATGATCAAAGTTTGATTTTTTTATAGAAGTAGGTCAATGGGGAAACTTCAACCTACCATTTCTCATAAGAATGAAATCCCAAGTAAATTTATCAAACCCATTTCTGCAGTTTTCTATTGTCATATTTTATTAGGAATGCAGTGATAGATACCCTTCCCATGCCTGCATATTACTTTGGGTGAGGAAATCTGGTGTTCTGTGGTCAATGGAAAGACCACTTTCCACTTGCTGTACAGCAGAAATCCCTAAGTAGGACAGAGACACAGAATCCGTGGTTCAAAAAGAGTTCCTGAAATGCATGAATGCTCTGAAACAAAGGCAAGAATTTTATGTTGCAGAGGAATTTGATTTGATTTAAGCCTTTGCATAGGAGTAGCAAATGGCCTATTTGATATGGTACCTCAAAAGCTAATTTCCTAAAATATCCCTTTTTTGTGTCCTTGATGTCCAGAGACACATATAAGAAACATTGCAATTGTCTGTCCAGCTGTGACATATTAGATTATTTGTGGCTTTGTAGCATCAAGCAGATTCTGTGGCTTGTGATGCTCAGCCACTGGCCTCGGACAAGCGCCAACTCGGGTTATTCCATTCTGCTGACCTAAATTCCTCTCACACAGTCAGGTGGATGCAGTATCATCCTTTATTTCCTGTCCCAAATTATAACACAGTTTCTCTTCACACACACAGGTATTCTACACTGCTCCTCAACTCTGGTGGTTGAGCCAAGAGTGATAGGAATTGACATACCATGGTTTATCGATAGGAATTTTAAGTCCAGAGATGTCAGCCCTAAACTAAATTCAGTCACTGACTTTCCTTTTGATTTTTATCAAGTTGCTTAAATTCCTTTTTGTTTATTTTTTTCATAAAGTGAGAGACTGGGGAAATACAAGTGTGTAAAATCAGATGAAAGCTGACATGTATGGATGGGGTTATTTCTTGTATGTGACATTTGTGCAATGTAGTGCTTTCTGCAAATTCACATCAGGGCCTCTCCTACCAGGGACACTGACAGTCAGCTCATCTGGGTCCACTTAACACTCGAAGGGGAGGAACTCTTACAACTTCATTGAGAATTATGGGGAGCCTCTAACAAAATCCCGTCGCCTGCCTGCTGTGGAATTCTTGATTAGCAAGAGAGGAGCCAAGCTGCTGACTTTTGAGACAGCTCACATTGGTTCTGGCAGCTCCATCCTATCATAAAATCATTTTAAGAAAAAAAATCTGTGGAAACCGGGGCACTGGGTGGAGGTGCTTGTGTGTGCAGCTGTGCCCAGAACGTTGCCCACACATAGCAAAGCTGGCATCAGACTTCTGGGGGCCAACTGCCAAGTGTGGGTGGGTAGTGAGAGCACAAAAGCCTATTCCTGTGGGCTTTGCAGGCTGGAAGAGCTGTACAAGTTCCCACAGGCAAACAATCCTGCCATCAGCACCACCCTACAAAGCTCTTCCCTCCCTACCACAGAAGAGCTGCCATTTGCCCACCTACCCAAAGGACACGCTTTTTCCAAAATTGATGAGTGTTTCCCCAACACTTCCCAACAAACAAGTTCAATGAAAGTAGGGTAAATTAAAAAAAGACTCTTGACGCAGTTTTGGTAACAAGACTGGGTAGTGTTGCTGCTAAATCTCAGATAGTAAGCAGAAAGCCTGCTAGCATTCACAACTACTCCTGTCCTAGGCACCTGTGGTGACCCCATTACCTCATCCACACCAGGACAGTCAGGAATAATCCCAGGGAGGCTGAGGGAGCACAGGGCTACATAAGAGAGCTAATTTGGTCCTCTGTTGTTTTACACTCTGTGAAGATGTGCTACTGTGCAGGCTGGTACTAAAAAAGTACCGAGTTAAGAGGGCTACTGTGGACCAGGAAAATACCTTCAAAGCTTTGATTTTGACCCAGGTGAGGCAGGTACTGTATGTATGAAGTCTGTAGCAGGATAAGAAGCTTTTTTTGCTAGCACATGAACTGTGTAACACAACATGAGTCAGCTAATGAGGGATGAAAGCTTTTGCCCAGGACAGATAAGTTGAGCCCCAGGCAATTAATTATGATACACTTATTGACACATTAAAAATAAAATGGTGTGTCATTACTTCACACAAACCAAAGTGATCCTATAAAGGTTTTATTGGAAATGTAAAGGTCTTTTGTTTTCACATTCCCATAAAGTTTGGCATTTTGCAAATTTTGTGAATAAATTTCTTCCATCCTGCTCTTGGGTGAGCTGGGAGCTGCGTTCCTAACCAAGAGCTGGCTACATTCTAGAGAGTTTGAATCCCACCAGACCAAGTGGAAATATGAGGGTGAGAGTTGTAAAAATAGTTAAAACTATAGATGGCCAGGGATCCCCTCAGTTTGCTAAGGCTGAGAGCCCTTTCACTTGTTTGAGCTGTAAAGATTCCCAATGAACATACAAGAGACCCCTGCAGCTTCCCAGGAATTATTCTTCCAATAAGCTACTGCTGATTCAGCTAAGGCACCCATGTTACAACTTGTGATTCATAAATATGGTGCATCATCATCATGGGTTTGGAAGAAATGTTTTTCCTTCAGCCAATAACAAGTATTTTAACGTTCCTTTATTCCATTTTTGCACAACTGTTTTTGCCACTTACATTCACTAAAAAATGAACTCTACCTACAAAAAGGCAGGCAGACTCCACAAGTAGGGTCTGATTTGTAGGTTTCAAATGTCTGGGGAAATGGTGGGATTATCCTTCCCTGGTGAAAGCTGATCAGCTAGGCTCTTGCCTCAGTGTGGAATGGAGAAAACACCCCGATCCATGACCTTCGCTCCTCTCCCGAGGACTGGCCTGCTGGTTGACCTCCAGGAAACCAGTAAGACTCTCTAGCATCAGCCTCATGACCCAGAAACATCTCTTGAATTTAGCAGAGAACAGGGGAAAGGTTCATCAACATTTCTAGTGTCCAGAATGACTTCTTATTAGACAATAGTATATTACACAGTAGGTAATATAATGCTATGTTACCTGTAACAAATCCCTTCTGATTTCAAGGAGAGTCCTTAACATGGATGATGGGAACCTCCATTGAGTTTAACAAGAAAACCGGAAGACATGCAAATCTTTTTGGCTCTCCTGAAATGCTTATTAAAAAAAAGAAAAAAAAATGCCTCATATTGAATTCCAAATCTCCATTTAAAAAATGTGAATTCATGTGACTTCATGTCAATCTGAATTTGCACAATTGCAAAGCAATTCATGTTGGCATTACTGGGTCAAAGAGCCTGCTGCTGCAAGCTCTCCTGGCAATCATACTCTCTCCCACACCAAGCTCCTGCTGAGGTTATCCTGGAAAAGATTTTGGAGAGATGGGGCCTGGTCCTAAATATTTTATCGACTTTGAATCTGCTTTTATGCTATTTCTTTAGGCAAGATACTGATTGCATGTGCTCTATTGAACTTAGTTCAGCTGCCATAGCTAATATCAAACCAAAGGATAATGTTGGTCTAAAATCTTACTTATATGTTCTCTAAAAGCCAAATTTTGGTCACACACTGTTTCATATACAGATTGAACAAAGCCAGTGACAAAGGCATTTCAGAAACCTGTACAACATCTTTGGCATTCACAGCACACAATCCATTGCAAACACTGACAGCTGTAAAATTTGCTCCTATGCAATTTAACAAAAAAACGTTCTCTTTATGTGATGCAACACAGCTGCAATCTGCTTTAACTCAACTGTAGGTAACAAAAAAGGGTCACAAAGGCTTTTCTCAGTTGATATTTTAATCACCAGCATCTCCTACTGTCTTGCTAGTTTCAGGTTACTCAGTTCCTAGTCGTGCAGTCCCCAATGCCAGCAGGTGGGTATCCAGCTAAGATGCAAAAGGATGTCAGTGCAAAGCATAGGGCTTCACCTGTATTCACTGGCATTTAAATGTTAGAAACAGTAAAAAACAGAGAGAAAAGCTTTTGAGATCCTGTCCCTGTCCTAGCACCTTCCAGAAATCCTGAAACAGCAAAGGCCATGAAAAGATTCTCTGAGAACGGGCTGTATTCCAGTATCACAAGCAAATGCACAGCACATTAGCGCTGCCGTTGCTCCAGCATCCTCCCACACCCCCTCTTCTCCACCACCTCCCTGCAAGAACTGTGCTCGGGTATTTTACACAGATCACTTCACAGGTAGGACACGCTGCTCTTACTGTTCTTGCTTTTCAGAGAAAACATGCTTGAAAAACAAACCAACAATAAAAGGCTGTGTAATTGCCCAAAGCCAGGGATTCGCAGTCTGCTGATGGCTCCTATTTCACGCACAGGTGTGATATCGTCACACAAAGGCAGCAGCACCTCCTGAGGGAACAGGGCCCCCAAATCCACACAAATGTAGTAAGAAGAAAAATAAAGATGCCTTACCCACATGGGTGATAACCGTAGTCAGTCGCTGGGTGAGCTCCTGATGTGACATCTCTTCTTCTTTTAGCCAAAAAAGCATTTCACACAGGGAACTACACAGCATCCAAAAAAAGATGCACCCAGAGTGGGAGGCTGCACACTCACTGCCTCACTTGCACACAAAGCAAGGACCACTCCCACGGCACGGCCCTTCCAGCTCTCACATCTTCTCTCAGCTGCTCACCTCTTCCAATTTGCTGCCATCCATGCATGGACCTAGAAAAGCTCCTTCCAGACGGTGACTTTACCCCCCCTTGACGGAAGGAAGGGAGCAGGAGGGGGAAAATACAAAAGGGGTGGGGGGGGGAAAGCAGACGAGTTGATTGCTTATGGCTTTTTTCCTCCCTTCTCCCGCGGATGAGGCAAAGGATAAAGAGACAAACCAGCAAGCAGATACCTTCCTCCAGGGAGACTTTTGGATGGTGATGTTGCGAGTCAGGGAAAAATCCTGGAGGTAGGAATGGCATCGGGAGGAGTGGAGCTGGCAGGAGAGCTCTAACAGCCGCAGCTGCTCTGCGACGCTCCCTTCACCAGCGTGCCTGGGAGCGGAGAACGACACGCTCACAGCCTCCGATGCTCCCCCTCGGCCCCTGGGGCCCGAGTGCCTTGCAGGCTGTCGTTGAGTGGAACCCCGCAATGTCTCCAGAGACCCTCCTCCCACCCCCTCTTAGAAGCCCCTGCCTGCGGGGCCACGGCTTCCATGGAGGGGGAGGGAGAACCGGGCGTTCTACGTGTGTTGTGGCCAGAGGCTTTGTTGCTCCACCTGCACGGACAGGATCCCCGGGATCCTGGCTGAGCCCACAGGACCCTCTCCAGCTGCACGTGTACACGCAGGGTGAATTAATCAGCCGTGGGTGCTGGGCAGGGCTCACCTGCGATCGTGGCCACGGAGCTCAGCCGTGCCCGTGGGCAGGCAGGCACAGGTGGCCTTCAGTGGCCAGAGCAGGTCTGTGGGGAGCAGCCGCCCCTCGGTGCCTGCGAGCCTTGCCCGGATGCGTGGCTGCCATGGGGTAATGGGCTGCCGAACAACGGGAAAGCTTCCTCAACCCTGCGAGGACAGGGAGAGTAAGGCAGGCGAGAAAGCGAGAAAGGGCAGGGCAAGCCAGGAACTTGTATGTCTCCATTCCATCCCTCTTTGCACCTCATCCTTGGAAGCCCACCTGAAGCTTCACACAAGGTAATTCCAGAAACATGGAAAATTTATTGCACAGCTGAAATGGAAGAAATAAAACAGAGAAGGGTACAGCTGCCTGCAAGATCTGCTCTATTCCCACAGAATTAATTCAGCTCTTAATCCAGAACCCTACCCATCCATTGAGTTTTGCTTAAGTCCACCTTTCAGAGCACACCAAAGAACCTGACAACATATATGCCCAAAACTGGAGCTGTAAAATACGCCTGTGGGCTTGTCAGATCTCACAGCACAGTTAGTGAGGCTGTCCTGGTGTTGCAAAAAGGTTTACCTCTGTGAAGAGAAAATCCTATAATCAGGTGCCTGACCTCAAAGCCAGTCTGAGTACCTGTGCTGTTGTCCTCATTTTTGGCTGACTGACCAACTATGACAAGAGGTTCCTTCCATACTTTTGTTCAGTTAGTTTAACAGCAAATCTGTCTGAAAACATGAGAAGGATGACTTCAGAGCCACCCACCAGGCAACATTTTGGGATTAAAGTAAAAGCCATTTTTTCTGAGATCCAATTTCTCTGCCTATCTAGGCAGTAAAAGTCGAACTGCAAAGACCTTGGCTAATGTTAAAAGGATTCCCCCAACCAGGGAAGAGATGCCATCATTGGGGGAAAAAAAGTATGTGGGAAACAGACTGACATCTGATGTTGTAGTGTGTTTTTATATTTTGTAATACTTTGTAATAGTTTTTTGTAT
>VZRH01006017.1:705201-722044 GCA_013397555.1 Urocynchramus pylzowi
TGTCTGCCGACCCGGGGCTGGCCAGGGTCCCTGAGAGGCTCACAGGGAGACAAGAGACAATCTAGCTATATATTTTTTTTTTGAGGGATTTGAAAGGTCTGGGATGCTTTATTTTTTTCTTGAAGGGTCACAGATGGCAGGTAGGAGCATGGCACTAAAAAGTCATCATGCTTCCAGACACTTCCAGACACAGAAAAAAAGATTTTTTTTTCCTTTTTTTTTCTTTTCTTTTTCTTGCAGGCACAGACACTGTATAAGCCCATTCATAAAGTAAATACAATGAAAAGCAGAGTAGATGATTTGCTCTCACTACTCCTACAGCAAGGCTGTTCAAGAACATCAAGGATAACTAAGAGCCTTTGTCTAATTTCTAGCTAGATTAATTCTCAGCTATTTTAAGACCATATGCTCTTATACCAACACTGTTATTCAGCATCAGTAACTGCAGATTTGTGAATATTTGCTATTTTAAGATCCCCTTTCTCTTATTATTTGTTCTTGCTGTGTTAATCTGCTTTCTAGCTTCCCAGCACACCTTCTATAGCTTTTGAACCTGTCAGTCAATTGCAATCCAGTTCAGGAGAGAGGAATTCTCACAGGTTCACTGAAACAGCCAGGTGCACAAAGTCTGAAAGAGGGAAAGATGCAGCAGGGACTCACTAATTAATCCTGGCTGCTCCCTGCCCAGCTTAAACTGTGGGGTGGGTTACATGGGATCAGTCCAAGGCTAAATGGGATTCAGTCCGAGTTATAGTGCTGTCCCTCCCTTATGATGTGAGTAATAACAAACAAAAAGGGGGAATTTTGGTGGGAAGGTTTGGGCAGCAGGACACAGCCATGGGACAGCAAACTCCATTCATTTTACCAGTTACAGGACAATTTCTTTGCATTGCCAAGATTGAGTGGTGCCTGCATTAGAAAAAGGCTACTGTTCATTGTGCATATTGCCATTACAAATTCCCAAATTGAAGAGACACTGGATGGAAGTCAAAAATATTGCAAAAGCATGGGTGATCCACAAACCCAAGTTGAGAAAGGGAAAAAATAGAAGTCTAGACTATAGGGATCTTTGGAGACACAGAGAAATGAAAGCCCTGTATCTGTTACTTGAGGGATGGTTGAAAGTTGCTGAAGTAACTTAGTCTATTGATGGGATGGTAACAATTTCCAGGGCCAGGAAAATTTTTTTGTGAAATTGAACCACTATTTTTACAACAAATACTGACTTCCCCTCTGAAGGATAAAAACCCATGCTGATAAACATGTGGTAGAGGTACAGAGGATGATAATTTATATTCCAGGCAGGGATCTCACTGAAAACAGAATCAGGGGCTGTGAAAGTGCCATGGTTTCACTGCTAAGATGATGGCCAACAGGCAAAACAATTTGATTTTTCCATAGAGTGACAGCTTGACAAATCACCAGCTCTTTATTAGATCCTGAATCAAACATCTGAGGCCAAAGCATTGTAAGCAATTCTAGTAAGCAATAAATTGCACACTGCTAACAAAAAGTGTTTATAAGACTCTATGGCCTGACCAGTGTAAGGGGGAACTCTCAAAGGGGGGAAAAATTATCTTTTCTTCTTTTTCATCTTATATAGCTATATATCTTCCTTCTGTCACTAAAAAACACTTAGCCAACTAAGCCTGAAGGGCCATTGAGAATCAAAATGAGAATCATCCCTGAAACTAGCGTATCTTCTTCACTGTCTTGATTATTCCCATTTTCCCAGTCCTACACAACCTTTACAAACTTACTCATCTTTTAGTTTTTCATGAAAATCTCCTTCCAGAAAAAGATTACAACCTTCTGCTATACAGAGTGCATCTGAAGACATTTCCATAGCAGAAAAATAGGCAGGCTGATGGAATAAGAGAGAAGTTTAGAATCACTTTACCAAGTTTCTTCCTTTGAAAACTTTGGTACTACTTTGATCTTTGATATCATACCTCTTCCCCCTTTGTCTCTAGACTAGCTGATCCCTGTATCAAAGGCTGTGGCTTTGTTACTTGCTGGGAAGAACTAGAACACTTTTGGCACAATTGGAAAAGGTAATTACACTGTCACCACTTCTGACTGGCTATGGCAGGACCTCAGAACTGGAGCACATTTCCATTAGAAACTGTTAAGTGAGATAAATGTTAAGTCAGATACTTCTTTTATTCACACAAAAAGAAGGCACCCAGAGTGCTACTTCCTTTCTGGAACATCAGTCACACAGAAAAGGAAAATAGCACTCCATATTTTAAGTTTTCTTACTTTTATTCTATTTGGAACACTTCAGCCAACAGTGCTTTTGCTTGGCTTTTAAGAGAGTCACAGAGCTGGTGCTTCTCTGCTGTGCTCGGCTTTCTGCTGGCCTCTTGGTCAGCTCCTGTGACAAATCTGGGCTTCTCTGCCAAAACTTGCAGGAACACTTTTCTCCACACACACCTCCCCTGGCAACGCCTGAGGCTCTACCCTCACACTTAGCCTCTCACCTAAGCTCTGCAAAGCCTGACCTGCTTTGCCTCAGCTGTTTCAGCGACTTGAAAAGGAGAACATCTCCTTGTAAAATCTATTCTGAACAAAAAGAGGCCGCTGAAGACACAACACTAGTTTTAGCAAAATTCTCTGCTCCTCTCCCTGTCTTCCTTCCTAATCATAAACCTTTTTGTCAACATCATTTACATCAATCATTCACTTTCTGTGCTCCAGAACAACTGTCCTGACACAGGCTGGGGCAGTGGCCCATCTGTGAGCAGGACATTAATATACCCTCAGGAAAGAGTGCATGAAACAGGCCCCTTAAAGAGATTATCCCTCTCCAGTATTTCCCTGTCAGACTGCAGTGATCTCTGGTTCAGGGGCTTTCTGAACTTAAGTCTGCATATGACTGATAATATTTAATTTACTCTATTTCTTCAGGAATCTGTCTAGTTATTTTTTTAATCTACTTATAATTTTGATGGCCATAAAGTTTGATAGTAACAAGACTTGCAATTTAAATATGCATTGTGGGAAAAAAGCTACTTTTGGTTTTAAATCTGAAGCTTGCTAGTTCAGTTTCAGGCCTCTGACTCCTGCATCTTGAGAAGGAATGGATACTTTCCTATTTGCAGTATCCACCTTAGCCATGACTTTTTATGCAGTGATCATACCCCACAGTTACCTGAGCTGAGCCAAATGCTACCCTAGTTATTATATCTAAGGGAGTAAAAAAAAGAAACCCATTGATACCTTCAACATTCTTGCCATGTTGCTTTGAACCTTCTCTTGTTTATGCAGCTTGGACAGTGAAAACCTCCAGTGCCAGTCTGCTCTGTGTTGCTTACATAATTCTGGGGTGGCGGATGTTTTCCAATGCTGAGAATGAGGAGAAAAATGTTTTCTGTTAAATTTTTACAAAAATCCAAATGCCTATTTTTACTGCATTTATTTCTTTCAACTCTTTCCTCTTTTAAAACAAAGCCTGGATTTTGGACAAAGCTGTTGAACAGAAGTGATTCTGTAATTTTTAGGCCCAGTTTACTTTTATGAACTCTATGTAGTTCATTTTAAGGAAGCCACTTGTCCACTTTCAGCATCATAAAAATCCCTGAGCTGATCTCCTAGGAAACTTTCATGTCCACTGACTGGAGGTCTAGATTGATGGAGGCATGGGGAGGTCTCCAGGGCAGCAGGCAGAGTAACTTATAAAGACAAATGTCCTCCCCCTAATCAATTCTCCTGCCCTGCTACTGTCACTAGCCCCTGACACATTGGTTTTCTGTCAGATGAGCTCTTGAACCCTCATTCTGTGGCTGTACATCTGCAAATGGCTCACATAAGATTGGTGTCCTGGTTTCAGCTGGGAGAGATTTGGATTTCTTCTTAGAAGCTGGTACAATGCTGTATTTTGGATTCAGTGTGAGAATAATGCTGATATGAAACTGATGCTTTGGTTGTAGCCAAGTGGTTCAATGACTTTACATTGTCCCATGTTCTGCTAGTGAGGAGGGGCACAAAAAACTGGGAGGGAGCATGGCTGGGACAGCTGACCTGAACTGGCCAAAGGGACATTCCATGCCACAGAATGTCTTGCCCAGTGTATAAACAGGGCGGGGCTGATCACTGCTCAGGGATGGGCTGGGCACCAGTCAGCTTTGTGTGAATCACTTATCTGGGGTTTTATTTCTCACTCTCTTCTTTACATTACAATTATTATCGCTATTTTTCTTGCTACCTTCAGTATTATTATTATATTTTACTTTATTTCAATTATTAAACTGTTCTTATATCAACCCACAAGTTTTACTTTTTTTTTTTTCTCTGATTCTCCTCTCCATCCCACCAGAGGTACAGGAGAAGTATGTGAGGACTGCATGGATTTAGTTACTGGCTGAGGTTAAACCACAGCAACTGGGAAGGGTCCCCATTTAGGTCAGCTCAAGGAGCACTGACTAGGCTGGTGTAAAAAGCAATCTTTCCATGGAAAATGCCAGAGAGAAGCAAATGAGAGGACACAGTAAATGAGTTTGATCTGTCGGACCTTAAGATGGTGAGTGAATGCAATTCAACAGAATAGAGGAAGCATAATTTTCAGTCCTTACATATATGAGGGAGAGAGAGAAGCTGGGGCTTCATTATTTCTTTCTGGAATTTTAAATTTTTCTTAAGGTAATGAAACTAAAAGTGTTAATGTAGCAGAAGGTAAATTCCACTGCTGAATTGAATCTCAGCCTCATCCAGAGTTGACAAAATGTGAAATGCAAGTACATTTGAGGTAGCCCCATTAAGGAGAGTGGATCGAATAGAGACCAACAAATAGAACAAAGCTTCAAAAAGACAGCAAAGCTTTATGCAGTTGCGAAAAGAAACTGATTTCAGAAATCATTTGTTACTATGACTTGGAAGTACCAAATATAATCACAGTAAGAAAAAAAAATCATTGCATTTTCATCTAGAACAAAACAACTTCAGTAATTATATGTGTGGGCATTTCTTGCTAGGACTACAATCTGGATTTCATTCTTCAATAGAAGAATGCCAGATGAAAGGAAACAACTTATTTAAAATTGCCCAGACACGAATTAGAGGTAGAGGCTTGAGTCACTGACAGATTTATGTATTTTCAGCCTACACTTTTTCCTCCATCTCTTTTTCCAAAGGCTTTTCTTCTGTTGCCATAGAGACCATTTCCAGTCTCTTTTCACTTCCACAGGGTCTGTTCTGGGGGATCACTACTGCAGCTTCCTAGGCCACTCTGTCTGTGTCTCGTGCCCAGAAGTAGCCAAGGGAAAATAATAAAGCAGAACACCTGCAGCCACACAATACAATTCTGCTGGTAGCAGAAATACTTCCATTTTTTACCCACAAAGCTGGTGTGTAATTGGAAGGATAAGGTACAGCTACCCAGCACATGGAAATGTGGGCGTTCATCACGACTGCCACATCTATCAGGATGTTTTCTCGTCATTTAAAGGGATCTGTCACATCAATCACACTCCTGAATTTACTTTTCCCCTGGCTTAGCTAGCTTACTTTTCTTGTCATTAGAAATAACGGGAAAACACAAAGGATTGACTCTCGCTTCACTCCATCACCAACAACCGTGAGCCTGCACACCTGGGGGAGCTGTTCGCGTGGCAGCAGCGAGGGCCGGAGCACGTTTGAGCACCGACGCCCATAAAGGCCATAAAGGAAAAGTCAGTCCCAGGCCAGGCCCTGGCCAGCCTCGGGCTCTCCTGGGTTTCATTTCACTTCACTCGGGGGCGCTTCCAGCGCCCTCAGAGGCACCTCAGCCATGAGGAGAAGGGAGCACGCCCTGCCTCAGGACCGCAGAAGGTCCAACTGCACAGAGAGGTCCCTCCTCCGCTTGCTCTCGTGCAGCGCTTGTTCTTTTGGGGGGTTTCTTTTTGTTCTTCATTTCACGCTCGGAGAGCCGCATTTGTGAGGGAGAGCTGCAATTGTGAGGGAGAGCTGCAATTGTGAAAGAGCGCGCGCGCGCGGCCGCCCTGAGGAGCCGCCCGCTCCGCGCCCTCCGCGCGCGCTGCCCCCCCTCACCCCCGCCCCTTCAGGCACAGGAGCGCGCGCAGCGTGACGTCATCTCCCGCCCCCCATCCCTCCTCGGTGGCGCCGCACTCTGTGATTGGCTCTCGGCGGGCGGAAGCGGCTCCGCCCCCGTGCGCGGGCGGGTTGGCGGGAAGGGCCGGCGGGGCCTGAGGGGGTCTGAGGCTGACGGGGCCAGGAGGGGCCCGGCACGGCCCGGCACAGCCCGGCACGGCACAGCCATGCAGGCCTTCCTCAAGGGCCCGGCCTCTATCAGCACCAAGCCCGTCGCTGCTAAGGAAAAGAATGCGGCCGGGAGCAGCGGGGAGGGCAAGAGGACCAAACCCATCCCCTGGGTGGAGAAATAGTAAGGGGTGCTCTGGGGCAGTGCGGGGCTGGCCGTGAGGGGGGAGGTTGGCTCTGGAGGGTGTAGACAGGTAGTTGGTGCATAGCAAAAGGGGGTCGCAGGTGTGGGTGTCCCCACCAGGGAGTACAGCTTAACTTTCCGTGTCATGGGGGAACTCCAGGACTGGGAGGTGCTGTAAGTGCCCTTTGTGGCTGGTATTGAGCAGAAGATCTTGGCCATGTCAAGCTGTGCTGTTTCATCACTGTGTTTTGGTGCTAATGCTTTGTTTTTTTGAGAAGCCTTTATCATAAAGTGGTAAAATACTGCAATTCTGCTTTAAAAACCAACTCAGACAGGTGTTTACAGCAGAAAACGACAAACAGCTTCCTGAGGAATTAGATCTCTTCAGTAATAGAGACCAGAGGCATTACACTTCCTGTTGTGATTTTGATTTCAACTACTAAGTTCACTGTAATTCTTCAGTACTTGATGTAATCAGAAGGGAAAATGTTTTTCTCAATTTTAGCTTTCCTATGAAACTTCGTTGGCTAATGCATTTTATTTACTGTCTTTTTATTTAGTCGTCCCAAAAATGTGGATGAAGTCGCCTTCCAGGATGAAGTTGTAGCAGTGCTGAAGAAGTCCCTGGAAGGTGCTGATGTGAGTGTAATGACAGCATCTACCTAATCAGCATTTTTAGATAGACACTTGAGTCAGTAGTAACAAAAATTTACCTTTTCCAACTCAGCAATGATCATTTTTACAGTAGTACTTCATGAACAGGCTAAGTGACTTCCTCGTGCTATATCCTGTGTGATATCCTTTTGTGATAGATGTGTAAAGCTTCTTACATTCCCAGTTCTCTGAACACTGTAGAATTGTAAGTTCCTTTATGCAGTTTGGAATTTTTCTAGAAAAACTCAAATAGTAATTAAATTAAATAATAGTAATAGTGATTAAAACTCAAATAGTCTTGTTAATAGTTTCAAACCTGGAAAAGCTTTTGTTCTCTCCACAGCTGCTACTCCACTAGTACTTGTGACATTTATGTTTAAGACAAGAGGAGAAAGTTTTTCTTTCATAGACAAGTCTGAATTGCCAGTCACTCCTAAACGTTTCTGGTGATCTGTCAGTGCTTCTGTGAAACTGCTGAACACTAAAAATTTTGGATGATGAGAGAAATTTAATTTATAAGTGCCAGATCTACTGCTTGGATAGTGATTCCCAAACTTTTTGGGTTAAAGTTTCCAAGTAAGTCTCTTTGGCTTTAAAAAGGTAAATATGGCAGTTGCAGGGTTGGCTTGTGGTCCTAATAGAGTAGATGAGCAGAGCATTTGTAGTTGCATTTGTTTATTCTTGCATTTGCTGTTGGGTAAAAATGTAGGAAGTATTTGGTATATTTGATGGTTATTTCTTCCAAAGCAGCTGATGTGGAGGTGAAGGGGCTGAAGGGAGAAATAAAGTACATAGCCAAGAGATGGCTCTGCTTTTTTCCAGATCTGAACAATTCCTTCTTTTGTACATACTGAGACTTTTTTCCTCCTCACCTAGGACAATCACATTTGTGTTTCAAAGGCTGTCTGTTTTCATGGGCTGAGTTTTGGTTTGCTCTGCAGTGATATGAGTCTGTTTATCTCTGAAAATAATAATCTAATCAAAGCTTGCAAAACAGACATACCTTATTTGTCTGAGCGTATGAAGCCAAATCAAACTGGTACAACACAACTGCAAAAGATTTGAACTTCTTTCTTTAGTTCCTTTCTCCATGTTCAGTTTGCTTTGAGAATGCTCTTATAATGTGACCTTGTCAGGTAATGTTGTACCCCAGAAATCTGTGTTTTGACAGCAATGCTGCTAGATTACAGTATTTATAGAGTTGAGGTAATTAGGAAGGAACTGTTAACAGCAAAGGAGAAATGAGCTGTTGCCACCTATTCTGTCTGGACATATCAGTTGTGTAACATTGCTTAGGTGATGGGTTGGGAAGTTCTATTTTGAGCAACAGTTATTTAAAACCCTACAGCTTGTGGATCAGCAGTGTTTCTTGGATTCTGAGCCTAGTGCAACTTGTGTTGACTTTTGGCCTCCTGAGTTGAAAAGACAAATTATAACTCTTCCTTATGGTAAGAGGCTCTGTATTTTGCCATAGCTACCCAAACTCAGCAAGGCATTTGAGAACAAAATCATGCAAGTACTTTAAAATATTTGGGTTTTTTTTAAATTTAGACATTTTATTAGTTTCTTGAAAGGACTCATTCTGTCAAGCAGGCAAAAATGTAATTGAACTCTGAGGTGGCTAGTACTTACTTCAGTAAGTGCACATTACTGCAGAGGTTCTTACTGAGTTTGGTGATCTGGTGAGATCAAAGAAGCAGCTGTGACAATGCTGTAGGTTTGAGTAATGTGCTTTATTTATACCATAGTGTTGGAAATGGAGGATCAGTCCTCTGTCGATTGGCCTGTATTTGTGGGCCTTGATTTGGGAGCTGCTAAATGGAGCAGGACTTGTAACTCCCTGTAACTAATACAGGACTTGTAACTCCCTATAGCCAATCTACCTCCATCTGTAAGAGCACACATCATCCTGTTATTATAAACTGGGGAGAGCAGAGTCCAAGGGGGTTTGAACTGGAGAAATCGATTTCTGTCTGCCAGGAGTGTTGATTTGTTCTTGTTTTTTGGCAAAGAAACTGAAAACAGTCATGGTATTCTTTAGTTTTCATTTGCTTCATGATACCTTAATAACTGATAAGAGAGTGTAGGATTATCATTGCAATTTACATCTTCACTTGTACTGAAACTTCTGGAAAAGTATCTGAGATTTGCAATATATGATGTAGCTTTCCCATGAGCAGAGTGATGCCTGCAGGTATCCTGCTTACTCCTGGCAAGAATGGAAAAATGGATAACCAGATCAGGTTGCAGTTTATTTAAAAATACTGCCACAGTTACATAAAGGATTAGGTTGTGCTTGGTGAAAAGTGGTGTAAATGCTTCAGTGAGAAACCAGCATAAATGAGGTTGAAACAGAAACAGTGATAAAGTTGTGGTGTAATGGAATTAGGAAACATTCTAATTAAAACCTTTTACCTGCTTATGCTTTTTTTGAGGACAGTAGTGTGTGAATTAGCACAGAGACATGAAATTATGAATCTTCTCACAAACATTTACCTTTGCAATGTGCTAGCCTAGCACAGAGATTGGTGAATTTTCAGGTGTCATTCAGTACACTTTTCATCTCTCTGGCTGTCACAAAAGAGGGGGATAACACTATTGTGGTATCTAAACTTGAAAAGGTGTTTGTTAGTAGGGGATGCTGTTTTCTTATTAGAAATTAGGGAAACAAGCAACAATTGATTGGCAGAAGGAGCAGGCAAAACTTGAAATTCGTTTATTTACTAGAAATTGATTAAAAATTGAAATTCTTCTATCTCTACTTTTAGGGTACATACACAGCTGAGTCTGTGCACTGTGTCTTGTCTTAGTTGTTAAAATGGGATGTTTGTTACCAAACTTATTGTGTCTATTTCATTTTCTGATTATGGGTTGTGTACTCCTGCATTTTTCTCTGTTCTTTGAATGGTTTTGGTCCTGCTGTTCCCATTCTGTCTGCATTACATGCTATATTCAGCATAGAATTCTCTAATCTAATTTTAGTTGACTCTTTAAAAATAGAATGCTTATTAAGGGCTAGAAATCAAGTCGGACTGAGAGGTTTGTCTTTTTGCTATTGGTTGGAGGGAACTTTTGAATTCTTGTTTTAAGAATGTAGAAGTGGAACATCCCCTATTGTCAAAGATAGCAGTTTTAAAGTGATAATTTATAAAATTGATTGCTTGAAATAGTAATATAGAAAACTATCACTCCTATGTCAGCTGGAAAGCTTCTTGATTTCAGCCAAAATTCCGTCATGGCTTATACAGATTTTGTTTATGCCAGCTTTGTTCTTTGTGTTGCTCAGGTGTATTTATGAAGATCAGTCATATTCCCTCTCAGCTTTTGTTTTGCTGATCTAACTAAATCAAACTCTTCAAAAAGTCACTTCTCATATGATAGGCTTTTCACTCCTTTAATCACTTTTCCCAGTTTGGATTCATTACCCTTGTCTAAGGATGACTTGAACTGTGTGCAGCTCATTACTCATTACTAGTATTAATAATTTACATCTGCATTAAAAGTGCACAATTTGGACCACCATGTTACATAGGCTTATACTGCTCCTCTGACAGACAAAACAAAACCAGCTTATGTTTCATTCCATCTAATGAATTTCAGATATTTAGCAGATACTTAATTATGCTCTCAAATTGAGAGGTTTTTTTGCTTTGTGCTGCTAAATATCATCCTAAAATTATTGCTGCAGTCTTTCCTGTGCTGCTTTGATCTTCCTGTGTCAGCATATCTCCTTAATGCAGTTGTATTTTTCATGCTGAGGTCATTAATTAAATTATTTTAAAGATCAATTAACTTAATTTCTTTAAGAAATGCCAGTGGTCTCCTTTGAAAACTCCTTGGATGGGTGCAGGAACTTGCCAGGGCTGTGCAGTGCAGGAGTTGGTGGCCCTGTCCCCGTGGTGGCTGTTGGGCTGTGTCAGCACCGCCTCGCTGCAGCGTTCCCGAGCTGTCTCTGCTCACTGCAGTGCAGCTGGTGGCAGCACAGAATCCTCAGCAGGGCTGGGCAAGGCAGGCTGGGGAGCTGAGAAAGCAAAGGATGGTTTCATCTGCACTGCTGGTATTACCCAGGCTGTTTAAGGCCATTCTTGGATAAATTTGGGTGTCACTGCAATCAGAACAGTAGGCTCTGTAGGCTTTAGTGATCTCAGACATGCCCTGGAGTGTATATATAAAAATAAATATAGATTGGAGTATCAGTTTGAATAGAACATGGGATGGTGCCACCAAACACTTGTTCATGCTGTGCTATAAACAGCAACTGTTTGTCCTCCTTTAGAGACCAGAAGAGAAAGACTTGCCATTATTTACTGTGAGGAATAGATAGTTTTTGTTCTATTAGGTGCTCAGATTGTCAGTAGGTTTTCCTGTTAGTGGATTTTTTTTTATTTCCTTTTCTTACAAATGATGCCTTGCTGTTTCAGCTTCCCAATCTGTTGTTCTATGGCCCACCTGGAACTGGAAAGACTTCCACTATTTTAGCAGCTGCTAGAGAACTGTTTGGGTAAGCTGGAATCAAGTTGCTTCAGTGTAATCAACTGTCAATGTCTCCTAATCATGTGATGCAGTGCCTCTGGTCATAGCTCTTTGGTAGTTCCCAGCACTTTTTCAGGAATATCTTCATATTCTAATTTAGCTCTAACATAAGATTTCTTTCTCATTTGTCCTGCCACAAGTCACCAATTCCTGTTACCAGTATGGACTTCAGATTGGCAGCCATGTAACCCCCTGACAAAGAGTATGGAAAGAATATGGTTTGCATATGATTTACTGAACTTTGTAAAGGAATTCCAATTTTTATGGTTTATTTAGTAAGTTGTTAGCTACACATAGATCTCAAAGTGCTTCATAAAATGTCTGACTTTTAATCTCTCTGTTATGCACCATTGAATTGTGTCTGGAAAGTAGTATTGGGACTCAGACTAAAATTCAGCATGTATACAATAATGAACTCACTTGTAACACTTGGGAGTTTTTGAGTAGTAAATTCAATGATCTATAAGCAAAAGATGGATGAGAAGGTGGTTTGATGTTATGATCAAATGTAATCTGAATTTAATACTTCCCCCATCCCATTTGTCATCTTTAATCTTTGACCCACTGTTTTTTTGGAGAGAACCACTTCTACTTTAGTAGGAGGAAGACAACTCCACGTTGTGAGTCCATTTTCATTCCCAGGATTTAAAATCCAGTGTATTAATTGTTTGGGTTTTTTTAAATGGAGTATAGTACTGCAGGTGAATATTGCATGTCTTATACTTTCTGGATATTTTATTCTGGTAGTACCGCTAGTACTGTATTGTGGCATTTTACTTGTTATTTCACATTGCTCACAGGCTGTAAGTAAAAAGGCATACAATATAGTGCTCTGAATGTATGAAGCCAGCTTCCTACTTTTTTTTTTTTTTTTCCTGGTTAACTGATACAATATTATAATTCATTGTTTTCTGTAGCCTGGGAGGAGATTCTAAAAATATCCACTGGAAATTCATACTTAACATTTTATGATCTCAGCTGAAGTGTCTTTTAACAATGTTATTTAGTAATGCTGATAAAAATAATCCCTGCAATTCAAAACAGCCAGAAGGGTTGTTGTTATATTTTATAACATATCATTACAAGGGTTAGCAGCTAACGTGTTGTAATAAAAATTTTGCAGGCCTGATTTATTCCGGCAAAGAGTCCTTGAGTTAAATGCCTCTGATGAGCGTGGGATACAAGTGATTCGGGAAAAAGTGAAGGCTTTCGCTCAGCTAACGGCGTCTGGAAGCCGTTCAGAGTGAGTGCTGGATCAAACCCCTCCTGCTTAGGACAAAGCATGTGGTTGTTTTTGTTTCTAATATAAATGATGGGTCAGCACTGCCCAGAAGTTGGCAACACACAGTGCTTTGGCTGAGCTTTTACTTCATGGAATTTCACATTGGGGGTTTGAATACCCAGGAGGATTTTTACTGTTGCTGTTAGCACTGGAGGCAGACAGCAAAAACTCCGCAAGGTCAAGACTTCTGAGTTTGGGCACATGTTGTTGCCTTTGCAGATGTTGTCTGACTACCATAGAAAAATTTCTTTGGGTAAATTGTGCCAGAAGTTACTTCCCTAGTCCTTCTAATCTGCAGGAATTTCTACAACATGGGTGTTGGTTTCTAAAAGGATTCTGGTGTTTGGTGATGGAAGGCTCAGTGCAAGTCAAGCCATGTGTATGGACTGGGGAAAGTAGCAGAATGCTACTGCATGCCGAGACAGCCTGACTGATTCCAGTACAGTATTGTGTACTGAAATCAGTCTGCTGAGTATTTTTGGGAGTTTAGGGAATCAGGAAGCCTGCAAAAAGAAGAGCTACATGAGGTGTTAAAAGAAGCATCTTACAGCAAGAGTATGTATTTTAGAGGACCTTTGCAGTATTCAAAATATGCAGTGTTGGTCTTTCTATGGGAGCTCAGTCGCTGCCTTTATTGCAAATATTAGTCTTTAATCTAGAAGTAATTTTAAAAAGATTGAACCTCTTCTGTTTTTCAAGGATACATGCTTAAGTAAAATATTACTTGCTATTTGCAGTGATTTTTCTGTGTATGTTTTTCTTTTTAATTTTTTCCTTGGTCTGTACATTTCATGTCTGCTGAATAACAGATTTCTAATTTTTCAGTGGTAAAATGTGTCCTCCCTTTAAAATTGTGATCCTGGACGAAGCAGACTCTATGACTTCAGCAGCCCAGGCAGCCTTAAGACGCACAATGGAAAAAGAATCTAAAACAACACGTTTCTGTCTTATTTGTAACTACATCAGCAGGTACACCTGGAGTTCGTTGCTTATTTGGATTTGCTGTCTGGTCTGTAGTCTGTTTTTAATTTTTTCCCTGCTTAAAAGTTGATATCTAATTTTCATAGTTTTCAGTTAATAGAGATGTCACTATATGCATGCAAGCCTAATACTTAGATTTCACCTTTAATTTTTACAATGTTGCAGTTTTAGGGTTATTTAAACCTGAAGGTATTTTAAACCTTTCCTGCCTTTGTTATCTTTGTCTGTGAGAACTTGACCCATGCATTCATTTACCCCCATCCTTCCTTTCTTTCAGAATAATTGAACCTTTAACATCTCGATGCTCCAAATTCCGCTTCAAGCCTTTGTCCGACAGTATCCAACAGCAGAGGCTGTTGAATGTTTCTGAGAAGGAACACGTGAAAATCAGTAATGAGGTAACTTTGTGGCTGCCGTGTAATTTTACTGCTTAATCCAGTGCATAATTGCATGGCAGCAAAAGAGGCCAAGTCAGCATACTTTTCCAGGCTGCTCAATTGTATGAAGTAAAATACATAAACTCATTTATTCTCCTTCCATAGATGAGATGAATTTTAAGTCGTCCTAAAACCAGAGAAATGTCCACCAGAGAAAACTGAAGCCAAACTGTAGGGCTTTTTGTTCTCTGCTGAGTGTACTGGCATTAAACCGGGCTTCTTTCTCAAACTGCCAGCACAAATTTGTGTTAGTAGAGAGGTTGTTTTGTAACTTGTGTATTGTGCTTGGCTCAGACAATCTGCTTTATGCACTACTTGGTGTTTTAAAGTAACTGCTAAAAAAGTGTATTAGATTTTAATCAACAGAACCTTTCACTTCGAATTTTCTGACATTATTTTTCAGGCAGTGTCATACCTGGTGAAAGTGTCAGAAGGGGACTTAAGAAAAGCAATTACTTTTCTTCAAAGTGCCACTCGCCTAATGGGTGGGAAGGAGATCACAGAGAAGATAATCACTGAAATTGCTGGGGTAAGCTGTGCCTTACAGTTTCCTCTGGAATTACTCTGAAAAGCATTTTTTCCACCTCTATCTACCATTGCTCAAAGTTCTGTTAAAAAATAGTTTTATACTCACAGGTATTGCAGCATGGTAATGATGCACTATCTCCCAGAATTTTAAAGACTGCCTGATTTTGTACACTCATTACATAGCAGGTTTCTAGCAACTTCTGTAAATCATGGAAAACTGTTTTACAGTCTTATGATTCAAACTGAAGCTGAAATAATCTGCCCATAAATGCAAACCATGGAGGGTTTTTGTGGGAGAGTAGATTAGAACATTTTCTGGTGCTTTTCTATATGTGTGTGTATAAGTATAGGTCATTGCAATATAGATTTGGAAGCACCACAGGGAAATGACTTTCAGTAGCACTTCATTTTCAGCTTAACATTCACAGTGACAGTGACAAGGATCTGTGTGGATCCTGCTTTTTAATGAAACAGCAGTGGTTTGTTCTAGAATGACATGGGTAATACTGAGAGGCACAGGAGAAACCTGAGAAAAAATGCATTTAATAAAACTTGTGTGAAGGTGTTCCTATAGCAACAA
The DNA here is from genome assembly GCA_013397555.1 of Urocynchramus pylzowi. Classification (NCBI taxonomy): domain Eukaryota; kingdom Metazoa; phylum Chordata; class Aves; order Passeriformes; family Fringillidae; genus Urocynchramus; species Urocynchramus pylzowi. The sequence goes on from VZRH01006017.1 coordinate 720,576, forward strand.
AACACTCCTGAAGAAAGAAAAGTGAGATTAGGAGCTGAAGAGCTGAAAAACAGATGGACTTCAATGATGGACACACTTTCCATGAAGGTGCTGCCATCGTAGCTCATTGTAGGGGTTGGGAGGTTCTCACTTTGATGAAACCAGAGGCAATTGCTACTGTGCAGAGTTTACAGAACAATTTTAAACAATTTTCACAGTGAAGTCATCGTTCAGTTTTGTGTAGCTGTAAACCAGCTAGTATCTGAGTAGATATCAGACGTCTGAAACCTGGCAGAAATTGACGATAATGATAAGAAAGAGAAGCATGACATTCCATTATTGAATGAATAATGCTCGTTTAAAGCAAGGGAACCCAACTTTATATCTTCATAAAAACTTGAAGTTCTTGGTCATTCACAACTTCTGTGACCCTGGAGTGACCTTAGTACAAAAGCTTCATAAAGGAGCTTTGAAACCAAACTGTCCAGGCACTCGACTGACAGGAATGATGATGAGTGAAGGGGGAAAGGGGCAGCTCTTCTCTGCACAGTGTGACACAACGGCATCTGTCAATTTTTTTCCTTCTGATTTACTGTCTGATCTTGTTGCAGTGGGGATTTTTTGGATGCCGTTGATTTGTCATTGGAAATAAAACCTATTTGCTGTGTTGTTTAGGTGTAGAATGGTACAGAAAGCACTGGCTGATCTAACTGTCGAAGAATGTCCTCCTCTTAGTCAGTGTCCTGAATAAGCAGTTGGATTTAGGAAGGTGACTTTGACAGTCTATTGTCATGATATGGTTTTTGTTTTAATATCACCAGTAAAGGACAAATATCACAGCCTAGTTTTCACTTTTAAAATTTATTTAGTCTGTCACACATACACATCCCATAGAAGTGGATGGGTGTGTAGAGGAATGAAATCCTGAAATGGCCTCTGCCATGAGCAGTTTGTTACTGTAAGCATCAACACCGATTTTAAGTTTACAAAGTTGAAATCAAGAAATGTCACTTCTTGTTACAGGTCATCCCTAAAGAAACAATTGATGAACTGCTATTGGGCTGCCAGAGTGGTTCCTTTGAGAAACTGGAAACACTGGCAAAGGTAGAGTTCTCTTAGTGCTTAGCCTGTCAGTCCAGGCCCTGTGAATCCTTTGTTCCCAGGCTATGGCTGAGAAACATTTGGCCTCAGTCAGTTTGGATGCACATTTGGGAAGTGTCTTTTACCAATCAGGACTCCCAGTTTTTCCCTTCTGAGGAAGAGCTGTCAAAGCTGCAAATAAATTTCCCTACTAATGTGACTCTGCTTTCTCCTCAGTTAAACTGATGGCATGTAGATCTGTTCAGCTGAACAGAAAAATAAGGTTGCACCAATGCTGTTTCTGTTTTCATAAACTTCTCTCTCCCTAAATGACTTCACTGACCATTATTCTCAATACTTGATGTTTTTGTAACTGGGCACTACTTTTTTTTTTTTTTTTNGATCTTAGT
>VZRH01006018.1:8838-43200 GCA_013397555.1 Urocynchramus pylzowi
GAGCTAAACCGTTGTTGCATCGCGAGCAAGGGGAGAGCAGGGACCGAAACGTCTAGAACGGGAGGGGCCAGGGCGCAGGGCTGATTGACCACAGCGCCCTGCCTCCCCTAGGGCGCTCCGGCTCCCACCCCTCGACCTTTTTTTCGATTTTTCCTCTCTCCCTGGCCGCCCCCCCACAACCCACGAAACCCCCGAACGTGGGAAGCGCCCAGGCCCGCGCCATACCTGCTATAATCCGCGGAGCCCCCTGACATGTTCCGATCACCAGCTCTGTCCTCAACTGAAAAGGCAAGCCCTCCGCGGCGCCCGCCTTATATACCCGCCCTGCTGCCGGACTCGTTGCGCTCTGCTCTGCGCATGGATATACACCTTATGCCACACGCAAAAAAGCAAAAATCCCTCCGGTTCAAGCCCTGTACCCCAAGAGATTCCCGTCACGCGACTTTTTCAGTTAGTTCGAACGTTGTGTATGAACCTCTGGGGTCTACGAGGCTACGTGGAACATAGAACTACTTTTTTTGTCGGATCGCGGAAGGATATTGCACCATTGAGTGCGTCACAGCGCCCCACTCCTTCCTCCCTCTGCCTCCCCTTCCCCCCCGCGCGCACGGGGTTTCCCGTCCGGTCCCTGCTGCAGCGCGGGGCGGGAGGGGGAATGGCGGCGCCGGCTTGGCCGGGCCGAGGGGACAGCGAGCGGCCCTGCGGCAGCGGCTGGGGCGGCACAGCGGCCCCTTTTCGTGGCCGCGTTTTCCCCACCGTGTTGGTTGTTTTCAAAGCCCCGGAGTCGGGGGATGACAGGAGAGAGAAAGAGGCTTCCTCGGGCGGGGGCCGGCGGCCGCGCATCCGCCCCATCCGCACACAGAAATGGCTCCCGCCTCCTCCTCCTCCTCCTCCTCCCTGACAGGCGAAACACACCCCGAGCTCTCCCCCTGCGCTCCCGGAGCCGGGGCAGCGTTGGTCATGAGGGGGCAGCGCTGGGAGAGGCCCTGAGGCGAGGGGGGCAGATGGAGGCGCCTCCGAGGGCTGCTCGGCCCCCGGCTCCCCCCGTGCCGGCCGGCGGGCCCGTGGCTGAACCCCCAAACACTGCCCGAGGCGCTGAGGGTGGGTCATTCCTGAAGGGGATGCAGGAGTATTTGTAGGAGACAGGTTAGGTGGTCCTCGGTGTGCTGCTGGAAGCACGGTGCTGTGATGTGCTGCAGATCGCAGTACATGAAAAAACCTGGCAAGAATGATTTAAAGGTTAGTGCAATCCAAAATAAAGCTCTGAGAGAACTTACTGTGCAAACCGATTGCATGATGATCGTGCCCAACACTTTCTACTGTGGTAGAAAAAAAAATCGATCATTTTAATGCTCTTTTCAGGTTTCACAATAATCTAATCTATTCATCAGTATTTCTTATGGAGGCAAGTAATATCAATGATAAGCAATAATTCTGTGCCACCTTTGTATGGTTTATGTGTATCACTTTGCAATCTGTTTCCATAGTGATTATATATGAAGAAATGGAGGCAGTGCTTGAAAAACTCAACCCTTTACTTGTCTAGAATATTGTAAATTGTCTAGAACCATCTAGAATATCCATAAAGGGAACCTCTCAAAGGCTGTATATACCTTAAATCTTCCTATGGTAGCATCTGCTGGGGCAATATTATCTGTAGAAACAGTACAACCTACCACTATCCTAGTAAAATTATATAAATGCAGCTCCACTGTCATCCTATCCTGATGCTCTCAAGTTCTTTCTGTCCACCCCTGCTGGGTAGAAAATATTGAGGATATTTCTTGTATTTGCAATTCAGCTAGACACACAACAATAGCCAGAAGCCTTTTAAATGAATGATGCCAGTTTGTGTGGACTATTAACCTCTGGTTGAAAAAAAACCAGGATGGACTGAAGAAAGAATGTGAACACAGTTTTGGGCTAGCACAGTTAGATTTCCTACTGCATTAAAAGTGATTTGACTCTAAATGGAGAAATAACACTACTGAATATTTGTTAAGGATCTTGAATATTTATTAGGAAAGCTGTTGAATTTTATTTGATTTGATGAATATTTTCATACAAGCACTGCATTTAAGTCTTAGTAGATTTGAAAATCTGAGAGGAAAAGATTTCCAGTCATGTGGGAATTTCAGGAAGGTAAGCCATCATTCTTCACAGACCTGAAGTGCCATCTCAGAAACAAGTATCTGCTTCATCTTTTCCAATAAAGAAATCAGTGTCATTTCAGAGTACCCAGGTATTCAGATCACTTTGAGTGTTCAGATTTGACAACAGTTTTCTAGTAACAAGGCTTTCCTGGCTTTCTTTAAGGAGAAATTGTTCTCATTGCTCTAGCAAATCTTGTTTTACAACACTTGGTCAAACTTAATTCTACTATAAAAAGAAAAAACCTTGAAAATTTTTAAAAATTATTAACTTTAATCAAGAGGGACAATTTTTAAAGTTGGTATTGTAATATATTGGCTAAAATAGTGGGAGGTCTCTTCATTAAATGCCAAGATTTCTTGGCATTAGGCAACTACAGACAAACAGGTCCCCCTGAGCTCCTGATCACTGGCTTATCCAGGAGCTTGAAATATCCCTGTGTCTGAGGATTTTGTTAATTTCTGATTCACCTAATGCTTAAATATAAAGAAAAGTCTGTGAGCAACTGGTTTCTGCTGTCACATGGTTGTGGCAGAGTTTGGTAGTATTTGATCATGTTATTTGCTCTGGTCCATGGTTGTTTTATTGCAGTGACACTCCTCAGTCCAGTGGCCCCTTGCAGATGCTCTATGTGCCTCAAGTGTTGTATGAGTGAACAATGAAATTATGATTTAAGAAACAAATCATCAGTTCCCACGTGAAAGGCATTTATTCCTATGGAAGTTGCACATCCATATGGTATATTAAGGTATATGAGAAAAGGAACCCAATGTTTCCTCCAGGGGAAATCACTTCTTTTACCAAATGAAATGATGAAAAAAAATTTATTTCATAAACTTCAAGCAAGCAGTTGGAAACACAGAATCAGTCTTCTCTTTTTATGAAACAAGATATCCAGGCTTCTTGTATTAGCAATGACCCCTAACTGCACTAGAGGAAAAAAATCCTACATTTTATACCATTTAAAATCTCTGTACAACGTTTGAGGAATATCTCTATGTTTACAGTAGTGCAAACAGCCTTTTCATGTGTGTTCTTATCTACTTTGTGTGTTTTTGGGCCAGTGTTAGCCATACTCTGCCTGGAATTCTTTATGTTCTGGATAGGAAGCGTCAAACTGAGAGGTACCAAAAGGTCAGATTTTGTCACTGACAAAAATCTTGTAATGACACTGGGATTTCTTGTGGTCCTCTGGCTTTAAATCTGATTAAGCTTTTTAGAGAAGCCCCAACTGAAAACTTGCTCCCCAAGGACCAGGTTCATGTTATCTTCAAGCAGAAGGCATGCCAAGAAGACACTAAATAATATGTCTGTGCTGCTAAAGATAGGAGCCACAGCCACATATAGATGTACACCTAATATACTTCTGTAGATGTTTCCCAAAAAGACAATCCCAGTGAATCATGAGCTCTTTAGTGAGAGTGAACATAATAATACGTTTATTAACAGGGGCAACAGATGGACTAGCTGGTTTAGCAGCTGGGTTTCCAGTGATTATTCATGCAGACTGAAGTAAGGAGTGACGTATTTAAAGAAAGCAGTAGGAGCTGACACCTCCTGAAACTGAGCTCCAGTTGAGCAATCCCTGCTCACCAATATTCTGGCAAAGGCAGTGGTACAGTTTGCTTTAGGAAATCTCAGAAATCTCCTTTTAATAATCTGATGGCATGATTTGAATTTGCCATGAAACTGGCAGGTACTTCATAGGAAACCTGCAAGATCCTGGAATTCTTTTCCTGCATTTTTAAGTCTGGTGCCAGGGTTCAGACTGTGTATTATTTGATTGCCATGACTGGCAGGGCAAGGAAGGTAGTGGTGAAGAGCCAGAGTTTGCTCACAGTAGGTCATGTTAAGGATCAAGATGATTTGTTAGGGTGTTGCTAGCAAGAAGTGATATTTTCAGTTCATCAGTCCCAAAGGATCCTGCCTAAACAAAAGCATGCTTCCTCAGATGTAGGAGTGGATAGGTTCTGGAAAACCTCCAGAGGAGAAAGAAAGTCCAAATTCCTGGAGTCCCAGGCTTGTTAAATGCAGTCAGGGTGTCATTAATGCTAACAAGCATTTTTGGTCACTCCACTGAAATTACAATCTAAAAACACTGAACAGTAAGAATGTATAAGATACAGTGTTTAATGGATTGAGAATGCTGGCTTTGTATTCTGTAGTACCTCAGTGTAATCCAAAATGCACGTTATGATGACTTTAGTACATTGGATTGTTGGCTTGCTTTGTCATCCTTTTTTAAAGTTATTTTACAACTTTGTTATGTTTTGACAGATATTTCTAGTCTTTGTAACTAGTCAAATTTGTGTTGTGAAATCTCAATGATGTCCCTGTTGAGTGAATTGAAAGTGCATCCAGAATTTCCTCTCTCTGTCCAAGTTCTGTCTCACTGAATAGTTGTGCACTAGGCCAATAAGGAACATATTCAAAGATGCTTAAATTATTTAGGTGCCAAGCACTATGGAAAGGCAGTGAGATTTAAACTGCTTTGGTTGATTTAATTGCCCCACATGCTCACTCTATTCAAGATATTCAGGCTTGTGCAGAGGATGTGGGGTGGACAGGGCCTTTTGCTGGCCAGCTGACTCACTTGTCTGAAATGTTTGTGGGGTGGTTTATGGCTTGTGCTTCCTAATTGCTTGGAGCACACGTCTCCAAGGAGTGTTCCTGCTGCAGTTGTGCACAATTTTGTTTCTTAGCCTAAGTTCTCTCACTCCCAGTTAGATTTTTTTCTTGATTATAATAATTTGTTAAACTATTTAAGACTAACTTACTTGGGTGTTTTTTTTTAAAAAAAAAAACAGCAAAGTTGTGTGAATTTAATCTTTCAGGTTATTAATCCATTAATTCATCTTCTCTTAGAGTTTGGAGTTTAAATTCAGACTCGTAGTGACCCTTCCACCTTCAGGGGTTTGGAGTTATTTATTACTTATTTCTTGCTCTGGAATGATGAAGTTCTTGCTGAATTTTTAAGAAAGATGGTGTTTCTTTTATACAGTGGGACAGCTCTTGTAAACTGCTGCTGAAAAGGAAGCAGCAGAAGTGCTTTGGGCCCTCAGAGGAACCTTGGTTTCTCAGCCCTCTCCCAGGGGGTCAAAAAATCTAAAGAACTAAGGGAAGTTAATTGCTGCTTATTTTTATAGTGGGTATAGTTTCATCCAAAACTTTAAATTTGTGAAAAATTTCCCTTTTACTTTGGTTAGCATTTGGTTGGTCTTCTAATAAAAAACTAGGGTTAATTCTAGAAAGTCAGTATTTAATTTCTTAGTGGAAGTATGTAAATTACTGTTAATTCTTTAAAATGAGTGTAACATAAGAAAACTGTCATATGGAATTACTTATGGTGGTCTTGTAATTTTAGTAACAATTCTGGTAATAAGAAGAATGTTGGCACAATAAAATCTTAACCCAAATACTTGAAACAGAAATATGCTTTTCTTTCTATGATTTTTGTAGTCATCCAGGCCTCTGCATGCTATAAAATTCAATAATTACAGTTTTATGTCTTGAATGTTCTTCTTGATTGAGCACTTAGATTCTTTGTTTCCAAGTTTTCAAGATTTGTAGTCAAGCCCAGGACAGGAAATCAGCTTAGCTCTGTTCCTCCATTGTGTTAAGGACTCCTAGTGTGACCACAGACTGGAATTTTAGCACTAAAATTGAGCAGATTATATTTATTAGACTTGCCATTGACTTTTATTGGAGTGAGAGCTCTTCTTGCACTTCAGTTTTCTTCTCTGTAATGTGGGGGTGATGTTATTTGTCTCAGAGGCTATGTGTGGGCAAATCCTTGAAGAATGGGGGGATCAGTAATGGAAGGAGGTCTAGAAATCTTTGATAGAAGTTGCAGGCTAATTTCAGGGTGGAGTTTGTTCTTTATATTACAAAAGTAAATAAAGCTGAGAGATGAACCAGGTGGCAGATGATAACATTCTGACATTGTTGTGGTTACATTTATTTTTAAGATATTAAATACTGCATGTCATATATTTCTGTGAGACAATCACCAAAGAATATTTTTTCCAGTTCTGAGAGAAAGGTAAATGTAAGCCTGTGCACTATTTTGAGAAAACTGTTTTCCTTCTGCTGTTGGTTAACCATCTCTGCACATTGTTTGTTCTCATGATCACACAAATTTGCAATCCACTGACATTGCTTGAGTTTTTAATGGCTGTTTTCAGTTGGTTAAGTTTTGGAACAGCCACTACAGGCACACCTATATCTGTATTTAATTTGAGTTCTTTTCCTCATTGGTAAAAACATTGAGTGTTATGTGCTTAGTAGGAGGAAGTAATGCGTGGGAACCAAACCCGAGATGAAAACACCAAAAAGGCCAAGCAGTTATTTGACTTTTACAGGGGTAAATTCACGGGACTCATTAATCTCTAATGTATGCTGTAGATATGTGTACCTTGATAGATGCCCTGTGTCCTGACTGGTGACATTAACAAGCCATGTGACTCTGTCTGTCCCCGTCCCAATCACACTTTTGGACGTCAGAACAAACACACTGTGCTTTCCAGAGTGTGTATGCAGCACTGTGAGCTATGAGGGCTTATCTCAAATTAGTGACAACAAAATGTCTGGTGTTATCAGCTGATACAGCACTGCACAGGGAGCTTGCTTTGAGTGTATTACAGGCTGTAGTACACTCTGTATTTATTGTCAGAATATTTCAAATGTGTGCATCTCTAAGCAGTAACACATCACAGAAATAATTTCATTTTTCCCTAACAGAAGCTCTTTTTGTCCATATCCAGCATTGCATATTAACTGAATTCTCTTGTTTCTTTTCTATTAGAGTATTTTAACTTTCACAACAGTATTTTGCAGTTTATAGAGCTTGTTGTAACATGTAAAAGTTAACAATAAAGCTAAATACTTTGTCATTAATAAAATGAGCTGTGTGATCAGAAGTATTTGCCTCAAGGTAAATCTTAATTTCTATAAACTGAAAGTTTCCTACTGAGCTTTACTTTTCATAAGAAAATTGAGACTGTTCATTTCCTCAGGTAACTATCGCTCAGATTCCCCAAGTTTTGTTTCTGTCACTGATACTGGCACAATGTGAAACTATAGATGAGTAGTTTCAGCTTTGTGCCCTTCTTTCATCTCTTGTAAAATGGAAATTATTATCTCTCTTTGAAGAATCTCGTTTTGTAAATTGTGAATTTGTAAATTGTAAAGCTGGGACTGATTGCTTTGTGGGCTGTGCTTCAGCCTGCAAAGCAGCCAGCTCAGGGTGAGGGAAAGTTTAAAAAAAGTTTAAAAAATTAATCAACATTCTGACTTTAATTATTTTATTTGTTTGGTTTCTTAATCCTTCTGAGATTTTTTGGGATGAAAGTTACAACTATTCAAAGGTTTTTCTCTTTAACAATGTTAGAGATGCATATTCTTCTTGTGGCTGAGTCTCAGTTTGTGCCATGGAGCTGAAGTGCCAAGTGAGCTGCTAAATGTAACTGCTCTGGTTTTCGGGGCTTCTGTTTAGTGCTAGGAAGCCTCTGCAGGCCAGTTCTTAGCCCCAATTGTTTGTGCTTCAACCCATCCCAGAACTCTATTCTATATTATTTTGTATGCCAACTGAATATTACCAGATGAGACAAAAATGGACATGTGAGGTGCTGGATTAGTAAGTTCTTCAGTGTTTTCCTCTCAGGTTGTGCCCAGGAACACCTGCCCCTGTTTTCCACGTTTTCGTGGGAATGATGCAAGCACAGACAGGCTGCAGGCCATCCCTTTACTTCAGCCAGGAGGAACTGTGGTGTTACTCCTGCCAGTCGAGGACATGCACTTTAACACATCTTGTCACAGCAGTTGGTAGTGGCCAGAAACCTTTGTTCTTTACACAGCAGGAGAGAGAAATGCAAGTTCATGCTGAATTGCAGGAATATATAGATTCATTTATTTTGTGCATGTGATAAAAGTGATTAGATTATAAAATACTGGCAGTTTTTTGCAGTATATAGAGAGAATGGATGTGCCTCTATTCAAAGTATTTTCATCTTGTGCTTTAATTTAAGAGCTTCTGTTTCTGAGTCTTAAGTAGTTGGGTTTTTTGCTGCCATATTTAGCATTTATTTGTAGCTCATTGTTGTGATTAATTTAGAAGTAACAAAGTAAGAAATCAGGAAAATCCTGATTCTGAAGCAGGCAGATGCTATAGTACTCAGTAACCACCCAATTACCGGTAGCTTTTCTTTTGTCGCTTTTTTGTTCTCTAAGGTTTGTGTTACCATTTCTAAATGTATTGTGGTATATACTTTTCCATGGGTTACAAGACTACAAGATTTTGTATGCCATTATTACCTTTATTTCAGCAGGATTTTAACAAAAAAAGCACTGATTTAATTTATGTGCTAATAACAAATAAAAAATCCATCAAACAATGACAAATTCTTAGAGGACTTTATTTGAATGTAATACTGTGTATATCTTTAGCTCAGAATTCTCTTTTTTCACCTTTCTGTCCAAGGAAGCTGAGTTATCACAAAGATGATTTTAAAGTTAATTACCCAAAAGGATTTCTCTGGTTTCCTTTTAATATTATTCATTTGCATTGCTAATATTCATCTCTTCTGGGAATACAACTTTGTACCCCCTGGAACACACCTTTTTTTCTGAAATAATTGAGGAATTGTGTTGACCAATTTACATCACATCAGAATTGTCTTTGCTGATTTTCTGGGCTAACAGGCTGTGTATCTTTATGCAGAAGGAAGGAGAATGAAGTGAGAACTGTAAAGGACTGCTGCCTCAGAACTGCTGTTGCCATAGAGCTGCTAACGAGGAAAAAAAACTGCAGCATGGATTTCTTGTGCTGCTGAAGGTAAGATGAGGGCACAGCAAAGACTGTAGGAGGGGGAGGGGAGGCGAGGCAGAGGGAGGGAGAAGAGGAAGAAAGTCTGCGTCCTTGCTGTCTAAAAAAGGAAATTCAGTGTCAGTGTTCATGAGCAGAACTGCTGGTGCAGAAGAACAAAGCTATCTCACTTGTTTAGGGTAGCAGGAGTGATGAGCAAGCAAGCACACTCCCATGCTTTCAGGAGGAAATGCTGCAAAGAAAGGAGGGAGAAGAAGAGTGACTTTTTCCTTTAGAAAATACTCACTGCTGCTTCAAGGTAGCTGCTTTTTGATACTACTTGGGCATTAACATTATTACCCTGGGTAAAGAAAGCCATGAAAAAACTCAGTAGGGAGACAAACAAGAAGAAAAAATGGTGGTAAAAAATTCAGCATAATCTTGAGCTGATGAATGTGGTTTGTATATATTAAAATGTTACATTCAGCTGTGCAGTGCTGTGAAACCTTTCAAAATGCAAGTGAAATTATGTGTTTTGTGGTAAGATTGTTGTAATATGTTGATGTGTTATCAACCTCTTATCAATGATCTTTTGTCTTCTGTTATCTAAGTAGGTATCTTTTGAGTGGAAATGTATAATAAATAAATAAAAATTAATACTAGATACTCAAAGAGAACCAACACCAGACATGCTTTCTGTGGGATCTCTTTAATGGGGTGAGCTTTGTAGTAGTTTAAGACTTCAATATCATTACAGAATTATCTGCAACACACTCATGCAAAAGCTGCTGCTGCTGTTTCTACATTCTGCATATTTTTGCTATCTTTCACCTGCTCCTTCTCCCAGTCACTAGGATGTTTCTGAGATGTCTGAACCCATGTGCCCTGCACAGCAAAGTCAGCACACCTGCCATGTTTGCACAGTGGGGCCTTGAGGAGAATAAAATAAACTGTGGAGGCAGGATAACACTGTATTAGCTATGCTGATACTCCTGTGTTGATGTTGCTTAACCATCTGTTTGCTGTGTTATTGAGTGTGCTTGGATAGATCAGCCCTTTCTCACAATTTCTTGTTTTGTGCTTTATCACCATTTGTCAAATAGTGTTTGACTGTTCTCCTGTAGTCTGTTTGCTGTTTGGGTCAGAGTGAATTTTTTTCTATAGCAGCCTGGTAGTAAGACTGAGTAATTCAGGCTGTAAATGTTAGGGATTCAGATTTTTATTTTTAGTATTGCCATCTCTCACTGTGAAATTGTTATTTGAGTGTATAGAGTTTAGCTCATACATTTCGCAGTCATGAATGTCACTGGGCAAGATCTATCAATCATGAATTCATAAGTTTCCATTTCCAAAGTTTGTCATGTGGAATTGGATGTTCAAGTGTGTTTTTACTAGCCAGACTCATTTTTGATTCAGACTAATTTTGTCAAACTTGTAAGCTACAGAAAGTTCTCCTGCATTCTTTGGAACCATTCTTTCAATTTACTTTGTTCCCCAGTGCACTCAGGTTGATAACATCCTGTTAAGATTTGTGGGGGTCCTCTGAGCCAGTGCATGTTCAAGTCTTAGTCCAAGACTGAGGCATCCCCTGGCAGTACAAATGATGGTAATTTAGTTCAATGTCAGCAAGGAGTTTAGTCTCTTTCTCTGAACAATTGATAGTGCCTTGCTGAGTGAATAGGACTGTGTAAGGACTGATTTCCACAGAGCATTAGGTGCTACTTTTCAGAAGACATCACTGAACTTCTGAGTCAAATCAATTTCGGTTCTTCAGAGACATGAGGTGATTATTCAACAAGTATGACTGTATAATAAACACCTCTTTGTAGAATAAGTGCTAAACAAGGAATGGCTGGGCCCTATCCAGACAAAAATTTAGTTGCCTTATATAAATATGTAGTGGATGGTTATTGTTGCAGTCTAAGATCAATGTAATAGTTTTCCATTGGCAGAGGGATGGGCAGAAGCACAATGTTGCTAAATGACAAGCTATTCTCAAAATTTTCCAAATAGTTTGAATATTTATTTGTTCCAGTTGTTCCAGTTGGTGGCTAGTATGTATTTACAGTGAATAAGAGCAGAGCTACAGTAGTGCTGATACAGAAATGTCTTGAGTGGAGTGCACCCACATTATTACCTTCATATTGCTGCTGTTCCTATGCCAAACTGTCAGCTACAACCCACAGATCTATCAACTTGAGTCAGAGTTTCAGAGGCATCTTGGTTGTCTTATGATAGAAAAGCAATTTAATGAAGCTGAACAAGACAGAGGAGTTGTTTGTAAATCTACTAATTTGTCCCCATGTTTGTAGTGACTTCTGAAGCAAGAGGTGATATTGTAGTTTATGCTTGGTTTGCCTGCTTCTTCCACCTGGTTTATATTGTGGGAGGGATCAAGAGAAAAAGGAAGTATGGCAAACATTGCCCAGAACACTCTAATCTCTGCATTTGGGCAAGGAAAAAAAGCTTTTAAGCCACTAGTGCTGCTGTGGTTAATGCCAGGACTTAAACCAATTCCCAAAACACTGTAAAATATAAAAGCTGCTTTGATGGCTAATGCTGCCCATAATTACCTTTTTGAGGTGTTGCACTGCTCAATTTCCATCTCAATCACTCCAGGTAATATCAGCTTTCCACACGATAGACTTTGGCTGAGTGGTCCAAGGCCTGATTTCTGAAATGCTGAGTACCCATAATGCTATTTAAGGTTAATGGGAGCACAGACTTCTCAGCAAAATATAAAATCAGGCTTCTGCACTCAAACAGGAGATTTTAGTTTAGCAGTCACAAGACTGCATAAATGATCAATCTGAATTCTGGATTCCTTCTGGAACTGATTTTTTTTCTTTTGCAGAGCCTGAGTTATGTCCCATTATAGCCCTTTGTTTTTATTAATTTTGTGAGCATTACTACTCTTTTAGTCAGTATACAGCTAGTAGAACAATTGGCACATAAAAGGAAGAGAATTCAGCTATAGTCAATTTACTTCTTCATAATGTTTTATGGCATTAGTTTTTTTCTATCAGATTAAAAGGCAAGAAATTAACTCCTGCTGACATGCTTAACAGTTAGAATAAGAAATAAAACAATGTTCCTTTACATGTGTCTGGTGGCATTTTCAAGGCACTGAACTATAGTGTTTTGGGCATGTAGGACAGAGTCTTTCTTTAAACATGCTCCTATTGATATTCTGTTGATATGCATTATGTTCCCCAACTTGAAATCAATAACCCTCAATTCTTATCTAGCCCAAGACAAGAATTGAGTTTTCTTATAGTAATCTAAGCTTCAGTTAAAAATACATCCTTGTTCATTCTCTGCCTTAGTCAGACTTGTTTTGTTCCCTTGTTTTTAACTGAAACTATAGTATTTCTTTTGTTTCAAGCCAAGTGGTCTGTTGGATTCTGTGATAAGGACATCACATCCTGTGATGCATCCAGTGGATGGTGGAGAAGCATCCACCAAATTCATACAGGGCCTCTCATAAGTATATTTTGTCTTTGCATTTTTATTTTTCATGCATCCTTTGGCATGACTCTGGATTCTGATTTTCTGTGGCTTAATTTGAGTAAGGTAAGTATTTTAATGCCTGATCTTCAACCCACAGATCAGCACTATCTGTAGTCATGGCAGAAGAGAAAAGAATCACTATGAGGTTTCTAATCCCTGTTACTCCATAGTGGTAGGAGTTACTCCTTTGAAGGTTATGGTTGGGTTTTCAGTGGGCAGCAGATTGAAAGCATTGTGGGAGCTGCAGTATTATGGGTATTTATTGCAGCAAGATGCCTTACCCAACTAGAAAAACCTTCACTCTTTACTCCTTAACATACCCTTCCTCTTATTTTAGAATGCAGTAGAAACATTGTGTTATTAATTACATTTTCCCAAATGAACTTGCACATAAAGCTTAATTAAAACTGTGGGAGCTGCATTACACTAATGTGGTCTTGTAAACACAGCAAAATTAGGAATTGTGGGTGAGTAGCTGGTTACAGAATTGAAAATATCTATCCCCATTGTCATTTTTAAAGAATATATGAGGAATTTGTACACTGGATTTGGTACAGCTCTGTCTACATTACAATGGTCATGTAGTAATGTCATTTCTAATTCTGTAGCCTCTTAGGTTCATTTATCCTCAGAGCTGTTATTCCTAAATTGGGAACAATTATCTTGCTGGCTGAGAGACCTGAGAAAACAAGAAAGAAATGGGTTCTTACATCCTATCAAATAGAGTTCATCATTAATGCTCCACATGTTCTGATGTCAGGTGTTTGCACAGCTCTCTCCTGTGGCTTACGCTGTGTGAACATAGCACTGGAGGATGATTGAAACTGCTGAGTGTGATGAAAAGGTCATGTCTGAATTATGGCAAATATCCAATAGTCCATCCATAGTAAAGCTGAGGAATTTTTCATATGGTCAGTTAAAATATGTGTTTTGTCCTATTGTCACATATGGAGTGAACAGGGGAGGGAGCACATTAAATTCAGACAGCTGCAGAATGACCATCCTGTGGCTCTGGATGTCAGCAGCAGGAGTAAACAGAGGTTTAATTCAGACATATTTTCATACCCTAGACTCCTAGTTCCGATTATCTGTATCAGTAAGAATGCAATTTTTCTGGTGCGGGTGTAGCCCTTATTTTTCATGTTCATGGAATTACATTTGGAGTGTTATTTATATGCTTTGCTTATAGTAACTGGCAAGCATCGAAGCTCTATTGCTAGAGCTTAATATTTAAAACAGATTGCACAGATGGGGTGTTTTTAGCTACAGTGTTACTCACCCAGAAGAAACGCTGAGTGTTAAGCCTACTAAACCATTCCTGGCAATGACAAACCTGACAAAATTTGGCGATCATAAACCCTGTGACAAAAATTGTGCCATCTGCTGGCCAAGGAGGCGAGTGCTCGTTATGCGCTGCGGGCCCTGGATGGAGCGCTCCAGCGCGATGCCGGCAGGAGGAGAAGCTGCGAGCTTGGCAGAGCTCTTCAGCAGCTGAGCCGGAACAGGCCTGGTCAGGAGTTTTCTCCCAGCAGCTTCTTCCATCCGAAAGTGCTGTTTTGTGATAATTGAAAATTTCTGTGGGAACACGTCAATGAGAAGTGGAAATGTTCCATTCTAAAAATATCCAAACATTCTGTTTCAGAATTTTACACATGGAACAGTGATTTTTATTACAGAATTTTTTTTTTAAAGTTATTAGTTTTGTAAATTATATAAACAAATTGAAATTGTCATCTTTGTGTTAATAATGGAACCTCACATCATCACTATAGCACGTGGTAAATGACCCCTCGGTCCTGTGTCTCACTCCTCATGGTTGTGTATGTGTGCTCTGTGGGGAGAATACATCAAGAGTGTGACAGTCCTTTCATTCACATCAGGGAGACTGGAAATTGAAAAAAAACTTTGTTTTTCTTATATTTGCATCTTTATGTCTTTACTGTAATTTTGCATTAATTATTAAATTGCTACTGTAATTTAAAGAAAAACTGTTTTGAGCTTATACTCCTGTTAGTAATTCAGTATACACAAAGAGTTTCCAGTTACAGCCAAAATCATACCTATCAAATATTCAGAAGAAAAGAAGCAGAGAACTGAAGATAACTCTCAAGGCTTTCATTGGCATAGCTTTCTAAGTTTAGTTCTTGTCAAAACAAGAAGATAGCCCTTGCATATTATGCTGCAAGAAAAGGAATGAATTAAAAAGGCTGGATTTGATTAGTGAATGGATCCAGGGGTTATTATTGCTGTATCTTTCTTTAAAATTGGGCTCCATCTAATTTTTATGACTTACAAATTATTATTTTCAGAAAGCAATGAAGTATAATGGTTCTGATGCCATCAGTCATGATAGATATCTGTCTGTCTCCATCCATCCCTATGTGGCAGCTGATTACACTGTGTAAAAAAAAGTTCAGATGCACACAACCATGCTGAATTTATACTCACAGGCACTGTTTCTAATTTTAGATTGCCTTACTTTTTCAATACATTCTAATGAATTTTCTAATGCAATTAGAAAAAAAAGAACCAGGCATTGAAAACGGGAGGTGTGCCTACATTGTCAGGGAATGCTTAGATTCAGGCAGTATGAGTTCTGTTCTATGATGTGCTGGGGACTCTCCTGCACAATCAGAGAGACCCTTCTCTTTCTTTTTATTTTTATTCTTGGCCCCCCTTCTTGAGTTCCTGTCTTTTATAGCTCCTTGACAATTGTACCTTCACCCACTTTTCCATCCCATTCACTCTGTTTCAATTTTTGCCACTATTTTGCTATTTTCTTTTGTTCTTCTCACCTTTCCAAAGAACAGAGGAAGGGAACATTCCACCCTTCCTCTGTTCTTTCCACTTCCGTGTCTTCTGACCTTTCTTGGTAGCTGTCTTCTCTCAGCAGATCATCCTTTGCCTGTTATGCCAAGACCTCCTGATCCTGTTCCCTTCTCTTTTGCATTCTCTGAGTAGACTTCCCCTGTCTAGCTCCTCCTCACTGACTGTAGAAGAACAACACAAAAGGACCCCTTCCCAGCTGTTGAGTATAAAGTCTTGATGCCACAGCAATCCTAGCAGCTGGGATGAGCAGGATTGCAACTGTGGTGGAAGGCATTTCCACTGTGGTTTAAGGTAATGTGGTCTTTTACAACAAAATCAGTGAAGTGTTATCATTTGTAGGACCTCACCCTGTCACTAACCCTTTACAGGATGGAGTAGCATTTCAAACTGGCAAACTGATCTGGCATTGAAGTATTTATTTATTTATTGCTGTGTGGTTTTTGGGTTTTTTTTTTTTTCAGCTGAGTTATCACATCCATACAGAGGGAAAACATATTTTATTTTGCAAGAAATATTTGGTGCTTTTTAGCTAATGCATTGCACCAAAAACTCAGCCTTTGGAAGATACCTAGAATAGAAAAATCAGTCCAATCTCAAAATTTTGCACAACCTAATAATGGAAGAAGGCACGCAAATTTTAGGTGTCTCAAGAGTTCGTGATTTTGTCATCTGATCTGTAGTATTTGTTCATCTCTGGTGAATGAAAATCTGGCAATCAATGTGCTTCTCTAGGTAGTTAACATAGTATGTATAGGGAATAATAAACCTGCTTTATGTAGGATTCTCTCAGCTGTCCCTGTCTCATCCAACAGAACAACTGCTAGTGATAGACTGGTAGCAATATTGATTTGTTTAAAGAAATTAACAGGTAAAAAGGTTCCTTTGTTTTATTTTGTTCTTTAAATGATCCAGTTCAGTAAATTAGAGAAAAAATATTTCACATATCTAAGAGAGGCTTCCTTGTTCTATATAGTCTTGTTTTACTCATATTTGGTTGAAATTCTTCATGTAATCTGCAAAATTCTTTCTGCCATTGTTTTAAATATAATACAGTAAGATTTGATGCAGTGAGTCAGTTTGTGCTTATAGAAAATTGAGGCAGATGAGTTGCACAGATTTACATATTTGCAAATATATGCAAATACACAGTATTGCCATATGGTCTTAGGTTCCCAGAAGTGCTGGTGACCTACTTGAGTACTTCAGTTAACAGAATATGAGCTTTTGCCTCTTTGTGTTTTATACATTTCAAAAGGCAGTATTCTTCTTATTTTCTATGTAATATTTCTGAAAAGGATCCTGCAATGTTTGAATTATGCTAAAGCATCTTTGAGATCAAAGTCTTCCTCATTGTTTTCTGTAGCTGGATCGATGTTTTCTGCTGCAGAAGGCAAGAGATCCTCATTTGTGAATTCTCTGGGAAAGCTAGGAGGGGCTGGAAAGCCCACAAGTTGTTTCCATGGTTTTCCAGGACATCTGGGGCGAGGAGATTCTGGGAGATCTGGCAACCCATTAAATAAAGAAGTATCAGGAACAATTAGTGGCTCTGCAGGTCTACTGGTTTCCTCCCTTGCAACCCCTGTACTAACCAGCTCCAGTGCAGTTTCAGCACTAGATGATGGGAGTGTTTCATTTTGATTAAAACCCCTTTCATTTGATTCCTCAGAAGATTTGGGGTTTGGATGTTTATGTTTATTCTTTTTACTGTGTTTTTTATGCCCACACCCATGGCCACTTCTGCGCCCACAACCATTGTCATGCCTATGCCTTTTGTCATTGTCATGATCCTTTTTATCTCCATGCCTATGCTTATGCCTGTGTTTGTGCCTGTGTTTATGCTCAGGTTCACCTTCACCTTCTGCTTCCTGTCCATTGTCTTTTCTCGTGTCTGTGCTAGGGCTTTGGCTTTCTCCTTCATTTTTATCAGCATATGAAACTGCATGTGGCTGGCTTAGCATCGCAGTGCTCCGGAAAGGTGTGAATCCAGGAGGCCTTCTTGCAAAGAACACCTAAAAAACATTGCAATAGCAGCCACATTTATTACATGAAACAGAACAATTGCTTCAGATGTGGGAAATTCAGAAGTTGGCTCTTTGCAGTACATGAATCATGTAGCAGATTTTTAAACTAAAATCTAAACTAAACAAGTCTTTCTTCTGAGATAAGCATACAAACATAAACATCCTCTGAAATAATTCTGGAATATTTTAGCAGTTATGTGTGTAAAAGAAAAATTTCTGAAGTTTTCTGATTATCACTGAAGTTTTGTCAGTGTAAGAGAGGAATTATACTACAGAGAGCAAAACACATGTACTGGTTTTAATTTATGAACAATACAGTTAGATTCTAGGACTAAATGTCCTGGCACTTGTTAGTGTTACACTCCCATGTATAGCACCAATTTATGCAGAGGGTTAATACATCTCTGAATATCATCAAGGGAAGAATATACAGAAGATCTGTGTAATTTTGTTATATCAAACGTAACTATTCAATTTTTTACTTCTAGATTTGACACATGCATTTCAGAATACTGCCTGGAAATAACACACAGAGATTAAAGCTGATAATATCAAACATTCTGTTGTTATTGAGTCATCTCTACTCCCTCATGAGTGTTCAACTGGAAGACAAAGGCTGTGAATACATGGTGTACAGTCACTGTACAACAAGAGTTTAATTTCTCTCCACCAAAGTCTCTGATCA
This sequence comes from Urocynchramus pylzowi, assembly GCA_013397555.1. Taxonomy (NCBI): domain Eukaryota; kingdom Metazoa; phylum Chordata; class Aves; order Passeriformes; family Fringillidae; genus Urocynchramus; species Urocynchramus pylzowi. The sequence continues at coordinate 26,837 of VZRH01006018.1, forward strand.
TTGTCTAGCTGCAAATCAGAGTTATTTGGGTTGAAGTTAAATTTGAAAGTTGATATGGATAAAATATTGTAGTGAAAATAGATAGGAGAGACATTAGTTGATACATAACAAATGAATATAGTTATGAAGGTTCTGAGCACAGTAAAGTTATTAGTTATGAGAGCAGGGTAATCTGTTTTTATTCAGTGTCACACTGGAATCTCTGCAATCCTCAGAAATATCTGATCATAAAAATATTTGTATCCCATTGTGATATTTTCAAACTGACATGCATTCAGGACTAGTTCATCATGGAGCTGAGTAGGAAGAAATTGGAAGATCCTTGTGCAGAGACTGACAGCTGCGGCAGGTGCCACTCAACTCATATGGAAAGGTTCACAGAGCTTTGGAAATCTGTGCAGCATAATTATTGTGCCAGCAAATACATTTTTATTTCAACTTTTAAACCTAGTATGAGTAGCAATTTGAGGGATTTGATGGGGCTTGATACTCCAGAGCTTAACTGAGAATGCAGAGGAGCAGCCAACAGGCAGAACTTCTCCCTGTCCCAGTGTCTTTGTTTGTGTGATCACCTTGTTGGCGATTGTCTCACCTTGTGGTGAAACTGCTTTGATGTAACAGGTTGTTGAGGTTAGAGGCTGAGAGAAAAGAGTGTGACATTAATGAGGCTGTTAATAGAACTGTGTTCTTTTATTTTTGGTATAAAATATGGGATAATTTGGAATGGATAATCAATTTATTGACTGCCTTTGTCCTATGCTCTGCTTAATAGGATGGATAATGAAGAAGAATCTTACCACTTGCTGCTCTTCAGAGCAGTTCACCTGGGGATAGATTTTATCCTGCCACGGGATCACATGAATTTGTGCGTTGCAGGACAGTGATGCCTATTAACAAAACAAAAATCAACGCATTAAGGCAACAAAACTTCAGACACAAAGGAAGAGACTTGGGCCTGAAAAAGAAACCTTTTTTTTAATAGTACTTTAAAATCCTTGGAACTTTAACTGAGTGTTTATTAAATCTGTCTTAGTGATGGATTCTTCTGTATTGGGATACATCACAGTTTAGCTTTTCAAGGTTGTAGTGTGTCTGTGTGAACACTTTAATTCAACTTTGGATTTCAGATTAAATGTTGAAAATCGAATTTTTCATCTCCATCACTTTTGGAGCACTAACTGCATAATCTTCATGATATTCCTAAGACATATTTTTTTGTTTATGCTGTTTCTTCTACTAAAAATCGGGAAATTTAAATAAAGCCTTATTTTTTCTTTTTAGTGCCTGCTGCACTAACAAATTCTAAAATCTCACAGGTAAGCACTGTTCATATGGTGGGAAAAGAGATGGGAGATAAAGGTCCTCTCCCCAAACAACCCCCTTGCCAGTGGTTTTTGGCCCTATCAGCATTCCTTTCCAGTGTCCAGAAAACATTTTCCCACTATCAACAGCATGGCACACACTCCAGAAATGTCATTCCTTTGCTCACAAGTAACAATCCAGTCTCATGTTTTCCTTAGCTGCAAGTCCACAGAGTCAGGAGTATTGCAGCTATTTCATTTGGCAGCAGCCTTCTCCTCTCCTTTCTTTGATTGATTATTATCAAAAGAAAGTTCCTTTGGTTTTGCAGTGAGCACTGATCCTGCAGCTGCAGTTCAAGTTTCAGGGCTTCTTAACTTGGGTTACAAACAGTGAAAGCTGCCCTTCTTCTTGGAACAAAAGTTTACTGAAAGAGGTAACAGAACCCAGGATGTGATTTTACTTAAGCGTTTACAGTTTCTGATGCAAATGAATTTGTCTATTAGAAACATTACAGTTGGCAAGATTATCATTACTTACACTGTTTGATGTGGCCGTACAGTCTTCATTAAGTTTTTCAAACTCACTCTTAGAGCAGTTTGTCTTCCAGACTGTAAATTTTACTTGATACTTTTTTCCTGCAACCACCTGAAAAATTAGCAAGAAAGCTTTCTGTGCTAAAGGCATTTTATTGAAAAGGTTTCACAGGAAAGATGATTTTCTACAAGCTTATACTCTTTGTATACTACAAGTCCTAACCACTGTGCCAACATATGTGAAGAACAATATTAAAATATTTGGCAGTAAACTTATCTGTTTCTAATCAAGTAACTTATTTACTCCAGTTCCTATTCTCAAAAATTCTAGCATTGAAGATGAAGGAAACAGAAAGGGTCAGAATAATATTGGGCCTACAATTATTAAATGTCTGTAGTAATTTCATTAGTAACAGATGAAATCATTAGTGATAGCATTGTAGAGAGCCAAATACGATGTCAGAAAAGTGGAATGTGAGTAAAACAAAGTGTGTGATGAACGGGCTCAGTTGAAAATGAACCTGTTTGCCAAATGCATTAAAGAGAGAAACTGCATGGGTTCAAGAATGTGCCTGCTATGAGTTTTCATAGTATTTTTCACAGAGCTTGAAATAATATATATTCCTTTGGGGACATCAGGCAAGACATGAAATTCTATTTCCCTGAAATCTATTTTAAAGGTGTGTGCATGCTAATATCACTCATGATAGGGAAAGTCAGAAGGAAGAAAAAAGTTTGAAAGAAGAAAAGGCACAGATATTATCAGTAAGATAATATGAGCTATATGGAAAAATTCTGGTGTGCTTTTAGTGCCTTCTCCAGTGACACCTCATTCTCAGGAGTAGTTATGACCAAGTATTTCCTGAACTACTACACTGTCAAATTTTCAGTTCTATCCTAAACTTCTGTTTTGATGTGTTGTGACAGTAAACAAGGCTTATTCAAATGCTGACCAATATTATCCTCCTGATTCCTCATCCTTTATCAAGCTCTATTTATCTGTATGTATTAAGTTATGCACAGATGTACTTTTCTGAATCTAGCTAGAGTATTATTAGCAGCACAATCAGTATATAAAATAACACATTTCTAAGGGAAACTAGGATGCCTCATTTTGGACCATACAACAACTGTAGGATGGACAAATAACATGGAGAGTATTGGTGTGGTGGATCAAGGGAGTAGTCCTGTCTAATAAAACTTTTATAGTTTAAAAGTCTAAGGTATGTTACGAAGGTAAAAAGTAGCTTAGATACACAGAAATCAAATGCCCTGAGCCAACCTTCTTCACATCCTTTTAAAATCATTTTGTTTTAAGAAAAAAAGAAAATTCAAGAGATGGGAAAATTTTGAACGCAAGCCAATATGGATTCAATTTTACAGGAAAAATTGTATGGATATTTCAGTTACCACATGTATCAGCACTTAGACAAAAAACATTATTTCAAATCTAAATACAGACTTCAGGTAACATTCAGCTCAGGCCAATAATAATGTCATGTCTGTTCGTCATCTCTGTGAAATATCCCAACCTGAACTGTCGCTGATTGTATTTCTCCACCTTTATAGTAGAAGTCATCATTGCTCTCTGAATTATACTTCTCCATAGAAACCTTCAGTAGTTCCCTCAGTTCTGGACTGTCATTTGGGATAGTCCTTGGACAACCTGGGCAAATGGCAGCAACTACCCTTTCTTCAACTGAAAGAGAACAATAGGTTTCAGATCTAAGAAACAAAAGGTTCAATGCAGATAAAGGCTGGGAAAAACAGTTATAAGGCCCTGCTTTCTGGAACTCTTCATATTCGGGTCTATGAAATGAAAACAAAATTTATTTGAGTTTTATATGATCAACAGTATCATATCTTGGTTATCTAGAACATCAGCACCTACTGTCACATGGGACATTTAACAACAGTTCTCTTGTAGAAACAAGAATTGCGTGTGCCAGTTGTAGGTAGCCAGAAAATGTGGAGAGGGAACAGCTACATGTATGGAAAGACCTGATTTGGGTGAAACAAGAGGTGCATGTAACTGGCAGTGAATTTGTGTGTTGAAGAAAATCTAGTCTGAATGGGTGAGAATGCAGCACTTACTGCATGGAACAGTATCTGTGTCCAGATACTGGAGGAAAAAGTAACAATACATAACAAAAGGCACTGAAAACTGGGGAACTTTCCAAGCTGATAGTGCCTAGGACATACCTGGAAGCTTGCAGTCGCTGGCGGTATCTACGATCTCTGCCTGAAGATTCTGAAATGCTTTGGCCTCACATTTAGCTACACGCTGGAGTCAAAAATGCAAAACAGCTCCTTGTTATTTAGAAATAATGAACAAGCTCACATCCTAATACCTTCCTGCTAAAAGAATAAGTCAAGCATGCTTCTAATAATTCCTTCCTTCCTTCCTGTTGAATACAGGATGCAATTCTGGCCCTCCCATTTAAAGATTAATAGTACAGAGCTAAATGAAGGTATGAGAAAACGTCCTTGGAATTTGGTCATTCCAAGATATGGAATATTCTTGGAATATGGCATTCTAATATCTGTCAATGATCTACTGGCAAGTTCAGGGGATAAGTGCTTACGATCTAATTCCAGAAGCCCTGTGTGACCAAAGCAGTATGTGAGTGAGGCAGTGCTCCTGCAGTAGGTGAGGTGACAGAAGTCATCACCTCTAGGTGACAGCTGGGGAAACTCAGACTCAAGCAGGTTAAGTAACTTGCTTAAGGTTTAAGGACACATGGGTAGTGGAGGGATTTGCTTCAGCTAGTCTGACTCTCACGCTTCTGTTATTTACCAGTGCTGTCATTCTTTCCTTTTTTGATCAATATTTCTGAAACATTCTTGAGATATACAAGGAGTAATTTTTGAACAGGAGAGGCTCTTGAATGTAACACTCAATAGTGCATTTCCTCAACAGCTGAAACAGACACCATTCTGTCCCCTCCCATTTATCACCACTGTTCATAATGACTCTGCATTCCTGCCCTCTGCCTTGTCTTTGCAAAATCGTTTTTCTGATGCCCTCATGAGCTGGTTCAGGGAGGTCAGTTGAGAGAGGAAGCCTCTATTTTTGGTACAGCTGCTTCAGTTCCAGGTCAGTGAAGCCAAGAGAGTACCTGGGTTTGCAGCACTGTTTAGCTGGATTATGTACAAATTATGTTAATAATTTCTTTTGAAGCTATTATTTGGACTGTGGTAAAGGTTAAGTAATAATTCATCTACTGACTTTTCTGAGAAAATATGTCTTAGGCTGGAAATTATGCTGATTTTAATTATCACTTCTTGGGTTGTACATGAGTAACTCCTTGACTATCTGGATAAAAACTTCTCAAGGGATTTATTATTTGGGTAATACTGGCTAGATTCTGTGGTATAATCTGTAAACCTTTCAGTGGTCCTCTTAATCATGGATTCAGAAGACATGGATGTCCGAGTTACATAAACAGTTATGTGTAAGACTGGATTTAAACTTTGTTCGTGAAATGAAGCAAGACTATAAGTATTTTCTTGAGTCAGAGCTCAATTATTATTTGTTAATGTGATATTTTCTTGATAAACAGATTTTGGAGATTACTTACACCTCTAGAAGTGATTTTGCATTCTGGAGTTAAATCTTGAAATTGGTCTTTGGTGCAATTAGTCTCCTCAATTTCATATCTAATTACATAATTCCATCCAGCTACCACCTGGAAGAGATATTTAGGTTATATATTACGTAAAACAATGCAAACTTGAAAGTTAAACTATTACATGAGATTGGCAAAGAAAGCAAAACTACTCATCTAGTGCCTTCTACCTATCAAATCACTTCTCACTCATTAAGCTATAGATTGTTTGTGGACAGCAAAAAACCATCCTCTCCTTGCAGTACAAAATGCAAACTAAGTCCTGCTTTTGTTAGAAGTGCACTTCGTATTTGGTGTCCACTTCTGGCAAGCCTGCAGCCTCACACTGCTGGGTTTCTTGTGCTTTCCTCCAAAGATCTGTTACTTATTACTGCCCATGACAGGAAGCTGGTCTAGATAGATGACTACAGTAATACAGCCTGGCAAGTGCTGCATTCCTGAGCATGGGACACAGTAAAACAGTATCTGAATAATGTAACTTTATACTGCTGGCATCATTTTTTGTTGAGTGTTCTGCATTTATCATCTACCCATAGTTGTGTCTATCCTGGGCTTTACCTTCCCACACACGCTGTTTTGTCCAGGTTCATAACCCTTTTTAAAAATTTTCTCTCCAGGAAGCTGTTCCATTTTCCTAACAATGGCTACTTCTTCTCACCCATGAAACCTCTCAAAATCATAGTGTTGGGCCAGGTAACATTGGATTAAAAAGGAAAAATAATCAAATATAAGAACTTGTTATCCCAGATCAATTGAAGTGGAGAGCTCTGACTTTTCGCTGTTTGCCAGGGGTGACATGACAGTTCTCTTCCTAGCTGCTGGATTGCAGTCTATCTGCAACACTTTGTCATGTGGCTTAAATGTTGTGCAAGTTTGTCTTTCAGCAAAGAGTATTGCTGCCATATATTTAAAGTGTAAATATAACAAGGACAGTCTGGTTTAAATCATGAGTCAAGCTGGCATGAGACAAGAAGATGCTTTTTGGCTTAGTAAATATACACAGGTTCAAAGGAAAGGGACTGTGTTTGCTGTTGGGTTGTACACTAGTTAAAAACCAAGTAAGAAACTTTACTTTCTAGCAGTGTCACACCAATCCATAGGAGAGCCTTTCACAGGGAAGGAATTCTTGCATGAAATACCAGATGACACAGAATTTCTGCAACCTGAGTAGTCATTTCTTGCAAAGCAGATATTCCCATGAGGAGAAATCTTGCAGCAAGTGGCATGCTGGATTTTTGGGTTCTCTTATCCATTTTTCCTATATGGGGTTACTGTCCTATAGCACATAGCAGCTGCTGACAAATAGGCCCTATTGACTGCAAAAACAGAGATGCCTGCTGCTGTTTTAGAGGCTGGTGAGTGTGTGAGACAGCTGTTCAGGCTGGCAGCTTTGGCTCAGCCCCTAGGAGGGATCTGCTCCTGCTGGAGCCTCAGGGCAAGGCCAAAGAAAGTACCCAGGAGGGTCTGAGATTATACAGGATGCATGTGCCAGACCAGAATGCAAATAAACTGGTGCTAAACACTGCTTCAAAGCAACTGCAGATAAAGAAAAAAAAGTATAAACTATTAGTTGAGAGCTCTGAAACCCTCTATATGCATTTTGTATGCTTTACTATTAAATATAATCCACTTTAATATCAGAAACATACACAAAACAAACAAGGTACCTGCTTTGGGTTGGATTATTTTGGTAAAATTTAGAGAAAAATCATGCACAAACCTGTCTCTTAGCTTCTTTTATTTCCGCAAGCTTAAAAAGGGCAAGTTCATCACTGTGCTTGTTAAACTTTTGAATGGCTTTTTTCAGAATTTCTGACACTTCTGAACCATCACTTGATATATGATGAAAGCATCCAAGACATGGAGCCTCAGTAAGTCTTATCTTTGACACATCTGGAAAAGAAACAAACCAAAAAACATAGGTCTTTATGCAAAACAGCCTTAGGTTTTCATTTTTCCTGTCTGGGAGTGAGCAAGAACTTTTCCTGCTTTTAACTGGCATGATAAGCAAACCCTATATTCCAGTTTCAAGGCCTACAAAGACATTTTTATATTTAGGAATATGCTCTGGTTGTGGTGGTAGGGGCCATCCATAACCTTAGGGTCCAAGCATGGTTTTGGCAGTGACCCCCATTCCAGCAATTACTGAATTTCAGAAAAACCTTGTGTGTAGTTCTGACACCATTAAGGAAGGTACATTACTCATTCAGCCAGGGAGGAGCCAGTGGAGGCTACAACTAAGGGGATGCTTTTCAGATTCTTCAAAGCTCACCCACAGTGTGCAGCTGCTTGCTGTCCTCACCACGTTTCAGGATGGGGACTTCAGCAGAAGTGTTTGGGCTCACCCCTGTAAGCTGCTGTGACTCTGAGTGCCCCAGGGACTGTAGCTGGACTGTTCTGCTGTCCCTACCAGTCATTGTGGCTGCCAGTTATCACTTGGTGCTACCTTCAGGCTTAACCAGCTGGATTGGCTGTGAATAGATGAGCTTGACAGGGATGCTCAAACTCCTGTTTCCTACTACTAATCCTATTAACTCTCTTTCCTTTCTAGTAATCATGGACTGGATTTTCATAAATTAATTTTATAGTTCAGTACATAAATTAATTTCACAAGTCAGTGAGCTTGAGAATGGAAGTGGGACAATATGTGGTCTTTGTGGAATTGAAGTAAAATTTATGTGCCTGATCTTCAGCTGGCATAAACTGGCTTAAAGGAAGTTATGCCAGTTTGCACCAGCCAGGAAACCAGTCCAGGGTCAGTTAGATCAAACCAAAGAGGCTGAACTCTGTGGTGCCAATACAGTGGGGAAATCCCTCACCTGTCAGGTGTGACCGAAGTATGGCTTATGTTGATTTAGTAATGACAAATAGATACCTTACAGAAAAGTATGACCACGTTTTCAGGGAACAGTCACAAAGGAGACAATGAACCAACAGCACACCCACTTCTAGACCAACTGTAGTCTCAGCACTTTCATAAGGACTATGCTGAACAAATGTGTATTATTTTCCAGAGCTGTTATAACTTGGTAAGAAGAGAGGAGTTCCTGAGGCTGAATATCTGATTCATTTAATTTATATATGGGAATTTTTTGCTTTCTAAGCAAAGATTCAAATGCAAATTTCCCGTGTGTTCTCTGTGGGATTCACACAAGTTTTGCTGGCAACTAGATGTCACCATTGCCCTACAAATGCAGCATTTGTTCAGCGCAGAACATGGAGTTTGTGTACTGCAGTTCCTAGAAGGACACTGGCTGTAGGTGAAGCCATTTCAGCTTTAAACAAGATAGCTAGGAACAAAAAACAGATACCAGCTGCCAAACATCTCAGAAATTGGGGGAATATTTCTGCAGTTAATAGTTAGATGGATATTGGGTATGTCTTTCAGAGCACAAGGCATAGAGATCTCAGTTGGAAAGCTTTAAAACAATGTGATCTCTTTTTAATAAGGAAAATTCCTATGTGAATATAATAGTCATATGTGAGTGTCTTATAGGTGAAAAATGTAGTACTGCTTATTGTGAAGATCAGTCTCTTACATAATTACATCACTGCCAGATTTCTATTTTGTAAATGAATTTGTTTTCTATTCTTGTTTGGGGTAAATACTTGTTTTGGTAAACTTTAACATCAAGGGTTCAGTCATTTTCAGTTTGGAGAAAATGAAGGTGCAATTTTGTTATACCAAATTTTTTCCAGTAATTCCTCGGACAATTTTATGCTTAAATAAGTAAGGACAGAACGTTGAAGTGTGACAAGCTGCATCTAGTCTCTTAAGTTATTAGTGTGCTTTTGGTCTTTAGCAAACTAATTTTAACTTGGCATAATTCTAGTGCTTGAAGAAACTTATGACATATATATGCTGGATTTTATTACCCTGGGCAGAAACTGCCTGTGCTTCACTGATTTAGTCTATATGTATATAACAGTGAAGTAAAATTTTATCTTTAACCAATAGTTGCTTACAAAAAATTGTTATAAATGTCTGACTAGAATGATAAAGAACTTCCACCTTTAAAATTACCTGAAAGTCTCAGTATTATATTTATTCCATTTTTATATGTAAATGTATTAGTTGAAAGCTGTCCCAAATAGTTACATACCTGAGAAAATTTTGCACTCTTGTGAAACATTAGTTGTTTTATCAGCATCATTCATATGAATTCGAGCTGTGCATTCTCCTGTTTTCTGCAAAAACATATGGCAACAATTGTCTGAAACTTGCTGAAGAAAAATACAGTGCTTTAGCTATTGAACACAGCTGACAGTTGCAGACTGATTTTGGGAAGAGGTTCATGTGTATATTTGTAGTAATGTCTAACTTGCTGTTTTGTTACTGAAAAAGAATCAGTTTTGTTGATTGTGAGGAAAGTAGGGGACAAACTGAGCAGATGACTTGAATGATGCTTTGTGTTTGTATGATGTGCATTGATTAACTAAAGACTTTACAGTCAGAATAATGGAAATTAACACATGCCCATGACTAAAGACTCTATATGTATTTATTCATTTTCCTCTCTGCTAGTACAAGGTATGCAGCAATGACCATGGCATTTCACATAGATTCGAATTATATTGTCACCATCATCCTTCCTGTGCACTGTGTGAAAGAGCAGCGCTATCCTCTGGGAATGCGCAGTGTCCCTGCAGTGTGTGCCCCGTTGTACCTCCCCTGGGTGCTCTCTGGTAGCACCAGCCGCACGTGCTTGGAGCTGCTGAAAGCCCTCTGCCAAAATTTCTGCCATAGTGGCTTCCATGTCAATATCTGGTTGAGCAAGTTTCCATTATACGTAATTAATACCAAGTTTTAGACTCCTCACACTCTCACAGTGCACAAATCTTATGCTGGGTTTATTGGGAGCCTTCATTTGAAGCACTGAAATGTTCCTTTCTGCATATATTCAGGATTGGACCGGAAAACTCAGGACTATAATGGTTAACTTAGGGGTTGTAAACATTTCTGTACTGTAGTCATATAAGTCAATGCAGCTAAAAAAGTTAATTCTTCGGCTGAATTTTCCCCAGGCAATCGCGGTCCTGGTCATTATGTTTCTGCACAGAGAACTTTTAAAGAGAACAGATACTTACAGCCTCTGCAGATACTTTGTAATGACAGTGTTGCCAGTGTTTGTTTTCCTCGGTGGCACAAGTGCTTTCAAGTATTCTGTATTTCACATAGAACTGTGGGTCAGGACCTGCCTGAATTAAAACAATATACATGTCATCATTTGCATGGTAATAAATCAAGTGAAGAGATAAGAGTTTCAAAAAAGTAAATACTATTATTTAGTTACCTTAAATTTTATAGTATGGTTTCCCATTAGCTGCTGGTCTCTCAGATCTTGGTAGTTCAAATATTAACTTACCTAATTATATTACTTAGCCCTTACCTACAATGACAATATGTTGATATAATGGATACAACATGCTCAACTGCCTTCATTTTACCTTGTAGTACCAATGGGTTTAGAATCAAAAAGTGGTTAGGTTTTATACTCTCATTCAAATGTACTCCAAAAAAGCCATTTTGGGTGGCTGTTTGGATAGCTAGCATAATTACCAGCTTGGACTGTGCTCCTGTCTGACTCCCTCGCTCTCACTCTTGGCCTCCTCCCGGATCTGTCCACTTTCTTTCTGTACAGCTCCCCAGGCAGCCCAGAGCCAGCAGCCCTCAGGCAGCCTGGCAGTGCCCAAACAGCCTCTGCTTGGTGGTGCTGGGGAACTTCAGCTGCCCAGCCTGTGTGGGAAGGGGGGAGCAGGGATGTGCTCTGGAGACAGCCTTGAGCAGTGCCTGCAGTTTTCTACAGGCATTGGAGGCTGGGCTGCAGGGCAGGATAGCCTCAGGAATTCCATAAGATGAAATAAAAAAACATTAAGCAAAGTTTGGCCCGGCCAGTGTAAGTACTTCAGAATTTGGTAAATCAATAGTGGGCATTTTCTCCTTGCCATAAACCAGGTAGCAGGCCTGTGCCTACAGGTGACAGTGACAACACTGTAAGGTTTGTGGTTCATCCTCTAGAGAAGATAGAAAGTCAGAAGTTACTAACCTTTTACAGCCACTAAAAGTGCTCTGCTAATGTGACTTTTCAAATACAAACAGGCAACTGCTGTAGTTTAGTGCTGATTATTCTAAAATATCCAGTTATTGTTCTCTGTCTCTGCTGGGAGGATTAAATTATAATTCTTGTCTTAGTGCTACCACAAAAATGGGGCTGAGCTGATGTGGTTGGCATGTACTGGATTTACACTGATGCAGTAGACACAGAATTATATTCTGCCTTCTCTTAATTCCTGTTGTGTATTGCTATAGGTACGCAGCATAGAGGTACCTCATATAATGGTTGTAAAAAGGATAAAAGGGGCTCTAAAAATATAATAGACTTAATCCTCAGCAGGTAGAAATTGACTTTTATGGAATTACATCAGATTATACTATTTTGGATTTAAAAAGAGACTAATTCTGTTCTCTGTTACAGTGTTCTAAATCTGCAATAAATCAGCTCAGTAAATAAACAAAGTAAGAAAAGGCATTGTTTCTGCATTATTTGCTATTAGTTTATTTCATTACTATTACGAACAGCTATGCCTTTAACTGGGGCAGGTTTAGTCTTTCACTAGTAAGCTTTTATGTTTTATTACCTTATCAATAATGAATGTACATGAATATGTAATAACCAGCTATTTAATTAATGCATTCAACATTGTGAGACTAGTGAGGAGTAAAATCTATACTCTTTTTAGAAAAAGAATCTCAAAAATGAGGAAATTTCAATTGCAGATTCCTTTTCTCTGTTTTTTACTTAACATCATAATCAGATCAACGATTCAAAGTAATAATTGATTTCCACTTTGTGTCTTTTAAGAAAAGGAAAGATGGCTATCTAGAGAAGGAAAGATGAGTAATAATTGCAATAAATATGTATTCTTAAAAATATAGCATTGTTTAAGATAAAATTCTGAAACTCATATCTCGCCTTTGGGAACAGCAGCAAAAGGAAGGTAGGTGGTACTACAGCTCTGATATAGAGATATTTGCATTTGGCTGTTGTTAAGAATGAGAACGTTAAGAATGTTCAGTGAGACTATTCATTTACTTAATATTAATTATATAAAGGCTTTTCTGATTTTACTCTTTGTCTCCATATGCTAAAATCTCCCCAGTGTGTAAACAGGAACACAAGATGGCAGGTACCAGGAGATGCAGGTAGTTTACTGTAAGTTTTTAGCAACGCATGGCTCCTTTCCAAGGTCAGTTTCTGTCTGGGTAAAAGTGTCTTGTGATTTTGGAGTGCAAAATATTCTCTGTAACACTGGATTTCTTGTGGTTTACATCTGAAAATCCAATCCAGTAGAAAAAAATGCTAATGTTATTTTCAAGCAAAATAATGCTTGTCATTATTATGGTAATACCATCTTTGTATACCTCTCAGAGGTAAATACTCTTTTGTTAGATTAAGGCTTTATAGAAGGACTCCAGGCAAAGGATCATGTTGCATTCTTCTTTCTCCTATAATTTTAGCTGTCATCCTATTTGACTAAAATACCACCTAGTGATTCTAGATGGATCTGTGACTTAGGACTGGTGTCAATCAAATAATACTCACAAACAAGTCAAAATATTGCCAAACTTTATCAGGCTATTCTTTTTTATGTGCGGCACCAGCTCTTCCCAAGTCAAGATTATATTCAATTTTTTTATAAGTGCAGTTTTGCCATTGGTCTGAAAACCTTACAGATAATGGAAAGGGGTAGAATTCCCAATAAAGAAAAAAGAGAACAGAGTGGAATAGTAAGACAAATTATGTTGGTGATAGAAATTTTCTATTCTTTAGTCCTTGCATTAGTAAGCAATTCACCAGCACACAGAGTTCTGCTGATAAAAATATAATATACGCTCCTTCTTGTCAGGGGAACAAGTATCTTACTGTGCAAGTCACTTTGATTTTTTTAAATCATTTTTGGAAGACACTGTGCTGTCATGCTTGCCCCCTTACAAACGAGGTGGAGATAAGCTTATTCAGAGTGCATAAACAATTCCAACTTTTTTTTTTTTTTTTTTGCAAAATCGACTTACAGTTCTCTTGGCTTCCATCACCACGTATAGAGCAAATTGGTTACCAGTTGCACTGTCTCCATTGTATTTCTTCAGTGCTGTGTCAACAGCTTTAAAGACATCAGGGTCATCACAGTCTGAAAATTCAAAAGCAACAGGAATGGCTCTGCTAGAGAAAAAAATACAGCAGAGTGCTAGTACAATAAAGGCCTTCATAACTGGATGAAAAAGGCCCCCTGAATTAGAAGGCTCTTTAAGAACCAAATGGAAAAGGAATGCCTGACAGGATTTTAGTCACCTCTTCTGTTTTTCAGGAGCAATAGTTAAGTAAACAGAATGAGTGGGTTCCTGGGGTTGGTTGGTTCTCATCATACCCTGTTTATACTGCAAATAAACTTTTGAGTTTATCTAAATAAACTTTGTTTGTTCACCAGAATGACACTAAGGTTATCCACCTGCCATCAAGATAACTGGATAAATGGCTCCAGCTGGGGACTAGTTTAGGCAAAGTAAAGCAGGAGAGAAAGAAGTGGCTGTAGCTTTCTGACTTCTTAACACCTAAACGGCTGCTGAGAATGAATTTTACAAGGCTTAAATAAAACATCCAGGAAGGTCACAGTGGCAATGAAGTTTTGGACAACAGCCTTGTAAATTTTATAGATCTGTTTAGTGTTGAGGTTGCAACAGTTCTGAGAACTGTAGTACTCAGAATGTGTTTGAAAAGTCTTTGGACACATGCATATGGTTGAATGTCACATAACCCTTCAATAGCACTTGTTAAACCTTGTCCTTTAGGGTCCTATTGGAAAGTCCATCTCTGCTGCCATGTGGAGACTACCTGGTTTATGGATTAGTCAGTGATCATAGTGCTTTGTTATCGTTACAGATATGTGACACCCAAGAACAAAGGATTAAACACTATCATCTGAGTCTGGTCAAGCCAGGATTAGAGGTGGCTGAGAATATCTGGTGCTTGTCTCCGCTGTGTGGCACCAAAGCTTTGCTTTGGGTCTGTGAACACCTTGGGATTGCCTTGGCTCCTGTGTTCCAGCTGTTTCTTGCTGTATTGGGTTTATGTGGCAAGGTTTTGATAGCAGGGGATTACAGGGGTGGCTTCTGTGAGAAGCTGCTGGAAGCGTCTGCTATGTCTGACCGGGCCAATGCCAGTCAGTTCCAAGATGGATCCAGTTCTGGCCAAGACTGAGTCCATCAGTGCTGGTGGTAGTGCCTCTGGGAAAACATAGTGGTGAAGGAAAGAAAGAAGGAACTGGGAAAGAACAGGAGAGAAAAGAGTGAGAATATGTGAGAAAAACAGCTATGCAAATCCCATGGCCCGTGAAGAAGGTGAGGGAGGAACTGCTGTGGGTGTGGAGCAGAGATTTTCTTGCAGCCTATGGAGCAGACCATGGTGAGGCAGCTGTGCCCCTACAACCCCTGGAGGTCAGTGGTGGAGCAGGGATTCACCTGCAGCTCAGGGAGAACCCCACAGAGGTCCTCCAGAGCAGGTGGAGGCCCAGTGGAGGCTCTGACCCTGTGGAAGCCTGGGCTGGAGCAGGTTTTCTGGCAGGACTTGTGAGGGCACCGATGCTGGAGCAGTTTGTTCCTGAAGGACTGCACATCATGGAAAGGACCTACACTGAAGCAGTTCATGAAGGACTGCCTCCAGTGGGAGGGATCCCAGGCTGGGGCAAGGGAAGAGTGTAAGGAGTCCTGAGGAAAAAGGAGGGGCAGAAGCAACATGTGATGAGCTGACTGCAATTCCCATTCCCATCCCCCTCACCAGCTGAGGGAGAAGGTAGAGAAAATTGGGAGTACATTTAAGCCTGGGAAGAAGGTGTTTTAAAGATTTTACTTTATTTCTCATTTTCTTACTCTGGTTTGATTAGTAATAAGCCATTTTCCCCAAGTCCAGTCAGTTTCACCTGTGATGATATTTGGTGAGTGATCTCTCTATCCTTACCTTGACCCATGAGCCTTCTGTTATATTTTCTCTCCCCTGAGGAGAAAATATATGTCACTCTCCTCCTCTGGCTGAGGAGGGCAGTGACAGAGCAGCTTTAGTGGGTGCCTGGCACCCAGCCAGGGCAAACTCTCCACTCTTGCTACAAGTTTTGATTAAATAAAATGCACTTTAGGTATAAACTACACCAGAAATAAGTTTGTTCATTCATGATAACAGACTTTTACAAATTAGTCAATCTTCACTCAGTCACACTGAGTCCGCATTTTGTTTCTTTTTCATCAATGTGGCCTTTACACTGTGTTTCAGTTTATGCCATAAAAAAGCTATTAGAATGATTAAATTACTAACTTATTTGAGATTAATCCCATATTCTTGCTTATGACATAGCTGTTCTGAACCAGCTTGCTGGTCCCTGGACAGTCTGAATGGACTTGACCTTGATGGTAGCTGGAGTACAAAGAGGCACCACTATTCTTTCTTCCTGCTCCTCCCAGCTCAGTTTCCAGTGAGGAAGGTTCAGCAATAAAGAAAACATTTACATGAAAGAGTTATTACATGCATCTGCTTTTCTCTTCCCCTGAGAGCAATTATAAACTATTTGAGAAGGGCTGTCCTTGACTGCAATATTTCTATGTATCACCACCAGCAGCTGTAGCAATGGAAGCACCTGTGCAGGCCACCCTGCAGAGAGACAGCAAGTCATTAACTGTTCTCAGACCCCTTCTAGATAACAGTGCTAACCCAAACACCATTAGTCAATTTATGCTAGAGTTTGCTTTGTGGATGTTTAATACCTAAATAGCTTCATAGTTTAATATAATTTCTAGTTCAATATCTAATAGCTAATTATGTGTAGTAAAAAAAGCAAAAAAAAAAAAAAAAAA
>VZRH01006018.1:43256-76791 GCA_013397555.1 Urocynchramus pylzowi
AACCTAAAGAAACAAAACAGGCAACTGTGCCAAGAAAAAAATGCTTGCATTTTTATTTTCTATAAATCTTTATAAAGCATTAATGTAGTGTCATGGATTACTTTTTTATGGAAAGCAGTCAAATTTCCTCTGGGTCAGATTCCTTGGAGAAGTACATTATAATTATGAATGATGAAAAAAAGAAAAATTTTAGATGGTAATTTGCGCTATTAGAGAATTTTCCTTTTTGTTACAACTGAAGGAGCCTCGTTTTCTAGGGAGATTTTTACCCATTCACATTATCTGAGGGACTCAGAATTTTGAGCCTTTCAGTTACAGTGGAGCTTGACATAGCCATGATGAAGAAGCAGGTTGAAATACTTAATGATCATTTTCAGTGATTCTCCTTCCTAGAAAGAGAATGCTTTTCCCACTTCTCCATGTGCTGCTTTTGTTGACTGTAGGACTGTGGTTGCCTCTGAAATTATTGAGCCAGGAACATCTTTCTCTGAGGTCATATAGGAGAATCTTCTGTTACAAAGCCATGAGGAAATAAAGGCAAAATTTTTGGAAGGTCAAGTTTGGGTTTTCCGGGGCATGATTTTGATTGTGTAGGGTGATCTGGAAAGCCTGGAGCTTCTGCCATCTCCTTTAGTTTTGAGGCAGTGCTGGAAAAGTGAAGGTTGCATTGGGATGGTTCAGGAAAGTTTGCAGTGGGAGGTGTGAGAGAATCCTGCTGATTTAGAACTGGGATGCGATAGACAGTTCCTGTTACATGGCATGGAAAATACTTTCCTGATATGCTTGTCTTGTTGTGGTGATGTCTGTAAAAGTGATGACAGTGATGAGGAGGGTGTCCTGGAGGAGGGGGACACGGTGGTCCATGGTGGTGAGGAGGGTGGTGGTGACCTGGTCCATGAGGAGGGGGACAGGGTGGTCCATGGTGATGAGGAGGGTGGTGGTGACCTGGTCCATGAGGAGGGGGACAGGGTGGTCTGTGGTGGTGAGGAGGGTGGTCATGATCTGATCCATTAGGAGGGGGACAGGGTGGTCCACGGTGGTGAGGTGGATGGTCATGATCTGATCCATTAGGAGGGGGACAGGGTGGTCCACGGTGGTGAGGTGGATGGTCATGATCTGATCCATGAGGAGGAGGACAGGGTGGTCCATGGTGGTGAGGTGGATGGTCATGATCTGATCCATGAGGAGGGGGACAGGGTGGTCCAGTGTGGTGAGGTGGATGGTGATGACCTGATCCATTAGGAGGGGGACAGGGTGGTCCACGGTGGTGAGGTGGATGGTCATGATCTGATCCATGAGGAGGAGGACAGGGTGGTCCGTGGTGGTGAGGTGGATGGTCATGATCTGATCCATGAGGACAGGGACAGGGTGGTCCATGGTGGTGAGGAGGGTGGTCATGATCTTGTCCATGAGGAGGTGGAGTAGGATGGTAATGATCTGGTTCATCATGGGGAGGAGGGGGAGAAGAAGGTCCTTTGTTGCTGTCTTGATCTTCCTTGCTAGATTTGGGGTTATGCTCAGGGTCTTCAGGTCTGGACTGAGAAGAGGGGGGACATTCATGTCTGTGGTGATGCTTATGGCGATGTGTGTGACTAACATGATGATGACAGTGGGGATGTCTGTGTGGATGTCCCAGAGCTGAATGTTTCCCTCTTCGCCCACAGCCATGGTGCTGTTTATAAAAAACACCAGGGAGAAATTATTAATCAGGTGTTGATAGGGCAGAAGAAATTGATGAGAAAGAGAGAGATGGGAGTTAGCAGGTTTGCATTCGTAGCTCTGATGATCTTTAAGGGAAAAAATCTGTATTTTTTTCATTATGGAGGAGAAGGAATAGATAATAAAATGCCGAGTTACTGAAAATCTGCTGGAAACACTACACCATGTTGAAATCATATAACCAGCTGAGAAGTATTTGTGATAGATGAAAACAAAACAGATCCACACTGGAGTAGCTGTTGTGATATAAACTGGAATACCAGGTATGATAAAAATCATCTCCCCTCTCCTTGCTTTCTAAAATTCCTTTGAACTTTTTTTGCCAATCTCTACTCACTGATACTTAGTCAAGGGATAGAACTGAGAGAAGACACACTTGGAAGGAATAGTAGGGACAGCTCAATTCTTATTGATCCTTTGACTGACCTAGGACTTGCAGGTCAGTCTGTCCTGACGTGCTGCATCACACCCAGGCAATAGAAAATTTGCATAAATGTTACAATCATCTGCCAATCTGGAGTAAGCAAGGTTGCTGCAACCTGCATGAGGATACAGCCAGAGATGTGTCCATAACTGAGTACATACCCAGGGATGGTAGATTTCACAGCTTATATCTGTTCCATCAGCTTCATCTGCATCACTGATAATTCTTGCCTTGCAGAATCCGGTGTGCTAAGCAAAAGACAAGGAAAAAAACCCACAATGCATATCTGGGTTCTTGTGATGGAATTAATACAAACTACTGAATGTTCAACATTTTTCAAGTTAGGCTATTCCTTTGACACCTAAGTATCATTACATAACTTAGCCAGATCTCAAGCCTTCCAACCAATGCTTGCTAGTGATTAATAATGATTAAAATATGTGCAGTTTTTGAAGGTTCTTGACTGTGATGCACTCGACATGCACGTTGCCATGTGCACCTAGAGGGCTACTACTCTGCATATCGCTTCCCTTTTGATGTCTAAAGAGATTGGCCAGCTATTAATGCCTCCAAAATGAGTACCCTTGGGTGCATCTCAAGATTCTTCCATTTATTTTTTAAAAAGCAAATTGTTGTAATTTTTTTTATTACTTCCCTTAGCATCCTGATTGCTGTGACCTTCTCCTGCTGTCCAGTCATTGTGTGTGGAATTGCTCATGTGAAAGAGCACAGAACTCAGGTTCTGTGTATGCTCTCTGTACTGGGTGCTTTGTCTTAATATTTGTTTGGGCCATTAGTAGCCCATTGCGCTCAGTGACTACAAATGGTAATGGCTACAAATTGTACATACAAGCAGCAGCAATGGCAGCACTGAGAACAGAATTCAATCCTCTATTGCCATCTGCCTTGTTCTTTGTTCTAGTGAACTTGTGACTCCCTTGCCTGTTAATTCACAACCTTTTCCAGTCTCCTGGAGCATAAAAAAACCAGAGAAGGTGATGGATGTAAACCATCAAACCAAAATGGATGTAAACCATATAAACCAAAAGTTTTACATATTTTATTTTTTCCATGTTTATTTCATTATTTCAGTTTAGCTTCTGGGAAATAATTTATTCTGGAATTATGAGATCTTGCCTAGTTGTTTCTTTGGTGTAGACTATAATAGTAATGGAAAAATGGGGTGAAGAGAATACTTTGGTAGTTTTCTGCAGATGAGCTTTAATTATTCCACTCTCCATTCTTCTGCAGCAGTGAAAAAAAGCGACCCTGAGCTCACTAGGATTACATAAGACATATATTTTTTTCAGGATCTATGAGTCATATTGGTGTAAAAGTTTTTATGGTCGTAGCATGAATGATTTGCTAAGGATTGGCCACAATTTGAATGCAAAAGCCAGATACAACCTGAAAAACTCTAGGCCTCTAACATGCCAGATTACAGTCACATTACGATTTGAGAGTTCAGACTGTTTCCTTATAAAAGATAATGGAGCAGCTGTAAAATTAGGATCTGGGCTTGGACATGCTGGATTTTTAGTTTTGAGTTTGGGTGCATGCTTATAATAACCCCTTGAAAATATATAGGTAGAATCTTCCCGGTGCCACCCATTATATCAGTTCTCGTATGTTACTTACAGCGTGCCAGTCATGCAGAAAATCACATTCCAATCCCTGATCTGTTTCCTGCATAGATTTTGAACAGTTGGTCTCTTTTATAGAGAATCCTAAAATGTGACCTTCCCGGGAGGCAGTCTGAAACCAAGAGGTCAAAGAAGAAGTGGTAACTAGGTGTATTTAAAGTCTTGTAATTTTCAGAGCAATCATACATCATCTTATTCTCAAAATCCCATCTACCTCAAGGTTTTCTTACCTGTCCTGTTCAAATGTTCATGCACATAGACATACTCAGCAAGGAAAACAGGTTGGATAATTTATATCTCACACCCTTATGGCTTCCAGGAACGCTTGCTTTAATTCTTTGTTTAGTATGCGTGTGTTATGAAATCTGTTACTTTTACAGCCTGTGTTTTTAGCAAGTAGAGTCCTTAGAGTCTTCTCCCTAAACTGAACTGCTGCTTCTGTGAAAGTAGAGAGATCTATTGAATGGCAACCATCCATTTCTGGTGATGGGAGTGCATAGTATTAGAGTGCTGATGTTAATTTGAGGTGAAATTCTGCCAGTTAACTATGAGAATGTTGCTTTCTCTGTTGTCAAGGGCATTAGTTATGAAGAAGGCCATACTCTGTACAAACATGAGAGAAAGCCTTTGTGATCCTATTAAAATCCATAAAGAGGTGTTTCATTTTAATTTCCAACTATAGCAGTACTTTTATTTCAAGCCTGTGTTGAAGGTGTCCTTAGCATGTGTGCATATACGAGTTTAACTAGTTTAACTAAATTGGTTAAAAGTGCATGCACATACTTTATGGTATGGTATTTTACTGTAATTCATAGTTTCTGCGTGTTAAAATCCAGTGGTACAATGTAAAGTGTTGCTATAGCTGAAGATGGTGAAGCGTGAAAACAAAGTGTTTGGGGAGAAATACATGAACCCAGGCAATGTGAAAACAATCCCTTTCTAAATGGCAGTAGGGATACAACATGCACAGGACTCCAGTGTGGGACACTGTCAGGTTTCTGAGCGATATTAAAAGCTGCAGGGAGGTGAGTTTAGCATGCTATCATTTAGGCAGTTTCCAAGATCAACATGTATTATGGTGGGAGCCATGGGACCTCATTACAGAGGTGTCCTGGGCTGACACATGTGTTGGCAGAATGATCCCATGCTGTTTAAGTGAAAGTCTCCAGTATCTACCAACAAGAAATTTTGTTTTTAATATACTTCAAATCATCCAAAGGGTAAGTCTTCATGTTGACCTCACTTAGATATGGAGATATTTACCATACCCAGAAGTTCTTCAAGAGTTACAGCACAAATTCACCTCCCATCCTCACAGTGCTGCTTTGCTCTGCAGCAAGAGTCAAAATGATGCTAAGCATGTTCCACTTTGTTGCACCCATGTGCTAAGTATTCTAAGAGTAAAAAATTATCTGTCTGCAACTGACAAAAGTGTGACTGCAATAATACATGACTGTCCATCTCGAAGTCTGCTCAGTAGTAAATAAACTCATGTGTCATGTATGTCAAAATTAAAATATGTACACAAGGAAGGCCTTGAATTCTGAATGCCATCATACTGCCATAGTTCTTTAGCAACTGAGAAGTCCTTTTGTTTTCAAATACCTAAATTGAAGTTGATAACAAGTCTTTGCTAAATTAGGACCTTCAACTTAGATCTGATCCTAGAAGGGTTCGAGTTCTGGTCCCATGGTCTTGGAGTTGCTCACAAAATTGTGTCATTTCTAAGTAATTCTAGGAGAAAATGCCACTTACCATCTTTAAAATTCTTTCAACTTTATCCACAGCGAAGTTGTTTGTGTGGTTACCTTCACTGTTGAATTTCCTCAGGGCCTTTGCAGCAATATCTTTATGTTGCTCAGTGACTTCTAAGGCTTCAAGTTTCACAGGACAATCTTTGCATTCTACTAAGTCAGGTGGAACTGTGAAAACAAATAATAGACTAATATTACAGTGGATATTAATACTCTTGGGAGTGTACCCATGCCTTTAATGTGAACTCATAATGAGAAACTTAAATGCAGCATTTCCTTGGAAGTGAAATACCTGTCCCTTGCTCCACAAATAAGGGTTTGTTCTGTAATGTGAAAAAAACCCAAACCCATGAAAATGAGTATTCTTATAAAACACCTTAGAATCTTACCACCCCAAATGTGCAGTCTTCCCAAGTTTACATTTGTTCTGATATTCATTATCATATTTTGGTGGACTGGAATGGTGATATCAGCTGACATCAATAAAGTCTGGTTTAGAGGAGTAAGGTAACGTTAATTCTATTACTCATTCTTAACATTCCATTTGAATTATCTAAAATATGAATTACAAGCAGATGAATGGATCTGTTATGGTTTCCATATACTGGTAGTGTACAGACTTTGGTACAAGGGCTGGTTTGAGGTATGCATTGGCTTACAGCAGTGGTTATTTTACCTGGACTTAATGTACAATTAAATCCATATAGTTGAGGTTTCTTCAGCAGATGGTTTGTATATGTGATAATCTTACATTGCCCAAAGTCCTAAGAGGAAAAAAGAATACATGATTATGATGTTATTTTCCCTGGATTTAATTGGATGTAGGCGATCATAGAAATTATACCTCCTTTTAATGTGCAGTACCTCTAAGAATAACAGATGTGGTCATTAATGGAATGTTTGATCAGGTACCACTCAAAATTTGTCTTCAGATAAAATGGGATCTCTCTGTACAGGAGCTTTTATTTTAATTCTCAGTTTGCATGATTGAGTAGGCAATGGAAAACTGAAACAGCTTTCTTAGTCATCCTGACACTTATTTAGAGTAGGATAAGACAAGATGGCAGGGGAAGTTAGAATGCCAGGTTACAAAAATCTTTGTCTTAAGTGGATGGACCTTTTCATCCATTCCTTTTCTTCATTAAAAAAAGAATAAATGCTTTCTCTTCTCTGCTCCTGGTCTTTCTGCTTTGTCCTTTGTCATAGTATCACAACACCTATTTAAATAAGGTTTTGGACTGGGAGTTCTCATCACTGGAGTGCAAAAGAAAGGACAAGTATTGCTGTATATCGTTCATGTAATGACACTACCAATATTTCCCATTGTCATACCACAAATTTTATGATAGAAAACTGACAAAATATACCACTGGTATTTCTGGCTCATATACCAGGAACATACTTTAAAAATAATTTCTAGTGCCCTTTAGTTGTCAGCAAATTGCGCTTAAAACGTAAGTTCTGCTACAAGCAGTGGAATGTGGAGTATAGTTCCTTTGAGACAGCAAGTTAAATAAAGTTACACTTATTTGAAGAGTCAATCCTTTCCCAAGCCTTTAGCATATGTTTAACATTCTAGAATTAGATAGATTTTGGTTTAGAATGAGCCATATTAAAGCCCAGTGTTCACTGAGACACAGATTTCTGGGCAGTTCAGATGAAGAGCAAGTTAGTGCATTATTGATGTATGAGTTGGTGCAGATGCCATTGCTTGCCATTGGATAGGTGTCACTGTATTCACAGGACTCCCAGTGTCTTCTGGATAAGACAGAGCATTCCGTTTCCAGCACGTCCAAAGTTAAGTAGAGGATCGTTGAATTTCCCTGGAAGAGAAGCGCAAGTAAAAAAAAGTTTGTAGACAAGAAGTTTCTTGTCTTTGAAAGAAACTTTTTTTGAAGTTGATATGTTTAATGTTTAATGAAGCTTCTCCAGTTCTCTATTAAGGCTTTTCAGAGCTGACAAGCATAGAAAGGGCTCAGGCTGGAAGGGACCTTTGGAGGTCATCTTGCTTAGCCACATGCTCAAGGCAAAAACTGAAACTTCAAAGTTTTAACTGCATTCTGTGTATCGCCAAGACAGACATTCCACAAAATCTCTGGGCCATTCTACTACTTAACAACTTCCTCCATTTTTTTTTTTTAGCCTTGTATGTAGTCAGAATTTCCCTTCATGCAACTTACACTTGTTGTCTCTTATCCTTTTGTTGATAACATGTGAAAAGTGTCTGTTGTTAATCTGACATTCATCAAGTAGGGAAAATGCCAGTGTTAAAAGGTTGCCATTCCCTATTTCTGATTTTCCCATAGAACATACTGTTCTATTAGGACATCAGTTGTCTAGGCAGCCAATTATGTATCTACATCCATTTCAAATTACCTTAGTGACCAGAGACTCTTTCAGAACTTTGCTTCCTGCTCAGTTTATTCAGGGAGTGATGCAACAAAACTCTAATAATCCCAATCAGAATCCTTAACTCTGAAACTCTTCTAGTATGTTCTATCTCCTAATCCTAAATAGGATTAGGAGAATTAAAATTTGAATTTGGATGGCAGTGTAATGGCATGTGGTGCTACGAATTTTCTGTGGCCCACAGAAACAGTTTTGGAATGGATTTTTTAAACTTTATTCTGCCCAGAATGTATGGACATTCAGAATAAACACATCTGTATTTTATTTTGTCATTTAGATAAAATCATTCAAAGCCCTTCACTGTGAATATGTGTCCTTGGGCTTTATGAAGTTCCATCCATTCAGGTTCCTTTTTCAGTGTTTCTGTACAGATGAGACCTTGTGAAAGAATTGCTGCAGTCTAGTGTAATATTTTCATTAGTGAGAGTCCACCAATGTCATGTTAAACACCGGTTTTGCAATATTTGTATATCTTAGCATTGTGTCTAATTTTAAAATAGGGGTTAAGTGTCTACATCCAAATACACAGTAGAAAATTCCTCTGTTCATCTGCTCAATAGCTCTTGGGGGAAAAAATGGTATCTTCTTGGTTGTTTTAAAAGCATTTTGCTCACTACAATTCTGCACAAGTCCAGAACTGTTTTGTTGTGGATACCTGAGTATCTTATGCTTCTAGAACTCCTGTGTAAACCCAGTAGAGATTTGGCTGGAATTGCTCTGCTTAGGTTTCTGAGGGGGCTGATGTGATAAACCTGTTGAACACTATTGCATGGAGAAACAAAAATAATGTTTTGGTCTTTTTATTTTCTTTAATATATACATATTCTTAATGTTATGTTGGCAGTGGAATAAAAAAAATTCTTGCACAATAACGTGCATGATTAGTGTGCAGGAGATCACATCTGGTGGCTTTGGGTCTGAGAAGGTACAGAGACCTTACAGGGAGGATTCTTTAGCAGTCAGATAGATATAAGTGTCTTTTCTGTTCTTGTAGACACTGTGTGACAGCTGAAGCTGTGACCCTGGACTGCAAAGATGGCAAAATTCATTAAGGGTATAAAGCAAAACATAAACGTGGTAGTCTAGTGCTTATAGCAGTCATCTGGAAGTGTGAATCCTCAGCACTAGTCCATGTTCCAAGTTATAGTTTATACTTTTTATAGTCAATAGTTGCTTAAAATGTAGAAACACTGAGATTTTTCTTTTTAGATACAATTTTGCTTTTTATCATTCATCTAATGCATTTTGCAGGTCTTACTGCCTGATGGTACCACTTCAGAGGGGTGGCACACACATAGCAGCATGGCAGCAGAATTCTTCAAGGACATGAGACTTCAAGGTTTAAATCTCTTAATGCAGAAGGGATTCTTCCTAGATGAAGCTCTTTAACTGCCTGTCTACTGTGTACAACCCAATGGTATAACTTGCTGCATTCTTGTATTTGAAAAGCAAAAAAAATCCATCAGTTTTTTTTGCAAGTGTACCTGAAGACCTGTGACAGCCTGAGCTTTGGGTCACTTTCTGAATCTGTACTTGTCCTTACAGGCAGTACTAAACAGCTCCATCAAAAACTAGCCTGTTTTTTCTGTTGCCATACTGAAACTTCTAGGACAGTGCATGTGTGCCTGGATACAAGTTTCTTAGTCAAGCAGCTGAAAGCTACTAAGTGGATTAGTAAATCTGCCTGTCCTTGGTCTCTTTTATGTATTAGTTAAAGACATTTTTATTCTATTGCTTTTTCTGCTATTGATTTGTTTTGGCATTTCAGCAGTCATTGAGAAAGCCTTACGTGAATTCTCTAGGAAAAAAATGAAAATAGGAAGGAAATAGAAAATGACTGATAGGGATTCTCTATCCAGTCCCTCCCCTGTTTTGCAGAGTAGCAATTCCTTTGACTTCCTCTGCCTTTTTCCCTTTCCACCAGTTTATTCAACTATGTCTGAAATTAAGATAATAACAAAATACCAATCTTGCAGATACATTGGTCTAATTAATGTTAGACATTCATGGAATAAAGAAACCTTCTGAATATAAATTTTGAGTATAACATCTGAAACCAGACAGTAGACAGGACAGATTAATTTCCAGAGTTGTATAAAGCTGTTCAGAGCATCTCATATGCAAACATCCTGCTGGCCAAGAGAAGAGAGGCCATTCAGCATTGTTTGAAATGAAGTTTACGTGCAATAAATCATACACAAATAAATACTGAGGTGGTGTAAATCACGGCTGATTCATTGGATTACATCAACATTGTTCTAGTAAAAGCAATAAACATAAGCCCTTAATGACCTAGCTCATTATTTAAAAATCACAGTCTTGTGTAAATCAGCCTTTAAGTTCATACTTACTAAATGTAGCTCATGTGCATCAGCAACACGGAATAAACCAAAAACATAACCATCTCTGCGATGTCTGTTGACCAAATCCAGGGCCACTCCTGCATCTGTTTCAATAGTGTTACAGTCTGCAGGTGTAATGCTTATTTCATTTTGGGCATTAGAGCACTGCAGTAGTGATAGAAAAAAAGCTGAAGCTAGAAGCAGCATTTTGTTTGCAGTGTTCGGTCACTTGTGCCCATGCCCTGACAAAGCCAGCCTGCTTTTAAATCAGAGCAGCCCACCAAAGTTATAAATGAATGCTAAAAGGGCATGGTTTTATATAAATTTAAGTGTCGTGTCAGACAGCCATTACCTTGACCCTGGATTAACATTTGCAAACAGCAAGTAAATGATTATATAGTGATTGAGCAGATTTTGTGGAAAGTAGGCTTTATAACACTCTCTGAACTACCCATCAAAGGGCCTGTTTATGATTCTTTAGGCAGACGTTGTGCAATGGTGCTTTATCATGGAAAGTACTTACTTCTAACTATGTAAGGTTGAGCCTGGCAGTAAGAAGGTCCAGTTTATGTGTGCAGATATTACACAATCTTGGTCTTCTGTTTACTATTAAAACAGTTGAACTGAAAATATGCTGAAATGTTTGTGGTCAAATTATAGCTATATCCATATCCCTGTTTTTACAGATCCTTAACCACCAGGCAACTAGTGAAAGGGAAATAAGGAATTCACTCAGATGTGGAAAAGGGATATAGATCAAGGTGCCCTGCAGGCTGGTGGTCTGTAGCTGCTGTGTGAGTACCTGCTACTCCTCCAGCTCAAGAAAATGTAGAGCAGATTTCTATGGGCTTTACATCATTTCAGATGGGTACTCAGAAAGGGACTGACTGGCGAATACCGATTTAGTCTAGGTATGGCAAGAAGTTACATAAAGCTGCCTTCACACTCTCAACCTGAGCAGTTATGTGTGCTTTTTAGCTGTGGTAGCCTTCATAGTCTTCTTTAGAGAATTGCTGGTAATTTTTCTTTTTGTGTTTAATAAAATAATGCAGTAGCTAGTAAGATTTATACTTTTCAAGGATATGCCAATATCCTCTCCTAAGCAGAAAGGATAAGATGTTCTCTCATTGTATTCAAAATCTTTTATTCAGAATAGTTGAAGACATTCTTAAAAGGCAGTAATTGCTTGTCAGGGAGTGGCTGAAGATGGAATACAAAATTCAAACACTGAATAAGAAAATACAAAAATGCAAAGTAAGTCTAAAGTGACAAGGTCAGACTCAGATGAGGAATTTTCCAAATCTAGGTTGATGTGAAGATTGGATTAGCTTCTCACAGAAAAGGTGCTGGCTGTATAATTGACTTGGGGGCTGGAAGCTAGATGATCTTTAAGGTCCCTTCCAACTCAAAGCATTCTATTACTTGGATTTACATGTTTGACTGTGAAGGGTTTTTTACTTATTTTTTTGAGAAACCTTCAGAAATACAGTGAATAATCATCCTTAACAATTACCTCATTTAATTAATCTTTATTTTAAAAAATTCCACCTCTTAGCATGTCTATTATCTAAGAAACCATGTTTTAAAATGAACTGAGCTGAAGCAGTATATTTTATTTGTAGTTAGTTCAGGACACACCTAACAGTTCTCTGGTATTAGATAAGCTAAATGGAGCATCTTACAATATTAGAACCAGGGGTACCCAAAACCATCATGAGTAAGTTTAAAATGGTTAAAAATAGTCCCCCCACTTGTGGAACTTGTTGCCACAGAAAGATCTGGATGCAGATGCTATCACTGGGGGCAGAAATTGCTTAGAAAACTTCATGGGCAGCAGGTCCTGACCTGGATACCAGGAGGACTCAGCAGAAGATTACCCTTTAATGTCCCTGGTACAATGATTCTGGGTGCTGGAAAAGTACAAGGGGAATGCTTTGCAAAGAGGGGCAGATCATAAGCTTCTTCTAACCACAATTGTCTTTTGCCACTGGGAGAGAAGGATACTAGGCTGGATGTACAACTGTTCTGATGAAATAGGGCATTTCTTTTTTCTTTTGCCTTGGTTTTATAATATTTTTCATTATAACTACTCAGAATCTCTTCCAGAAGATGGTAAAAAAGCAGTGAAATAAATGTTGTGTAAATAATCACAGACATTTGAAATATATCTCATCAGTTAAAAATAAAGTTCCTGTTATTGCTGTGTTCCAAATTGCACCCCAATTCATTTATTACAATACTTGTTAATTTTTTCAAATGGGCTTAATACTAAAAAAATAATGGGCTAATACTAAAAAAAAGCATTGGATTAGGTGATTTATAACATAATTCCCTCAGCCGTCTGTTGTTTGCAGATTGTTCTTTTTTCCTCTTCTGTTCTGGGTTGTTCATTGTGACACTCATCATTTTTTTTTTTTTTTTTACCATAGCTTATGTATATTTTATGTGTGAAATTGAAACAGTATGAATAAACAGTGGAAAATGTGCAATTCCTGCAAAATTGACTGCAGAAGTAAAGTAAGATTCTGTTCCCACTCTAGAGAGTTTTGTCCTTGATTTCTTTGGAAAAGAAAGATTAGACCCTTTTATTAAAGCATTGACAAGAACTCCAGGCACAGTAAGAGCAGTTAATTAAATATTGGTTGTACTTAAGTCAGAATAATGTATTTTTATCACTTCTCCATCAGTTTGATATATTTTTAAAAACTTATTTTGTTTTTATATTTTATTACTTTTAAGTTTTGTGTGTTGCTTTAATGAAGCCATCTCTGTAAATAGATTGCTGGAAGGAATAGAAATATTTATCCAAACATGGCATTTCACTTGCATAGTGTATCAAAACCTCATTTATGACTTTTACCAAGGCTTGACTTACAACAGTAAGAGGTGATCCACATTCAAACTTTAAGGATATGGTAATAAACATCCATCCTAAACATCTCCAGAGCACTGGGAGAGCACATCAAAGAGGCTTATCTTCCCCTCTTGAAAAACCATGTATGAAATGTGTAATAAATATAACTTTAAACTAGAGGGATAGGAAAAGGACAGCTGACACATAAAGGAGATGATGTACAATAACCAATTCCTCCTTTCCTAAAGTGCAGCTGTAATTATTTACAGATACCTCTGGTTTCTTGGGAGCACAACTGCTATGAGCAGACTGTTCTCTGCCTTCTGCAGGAGTGCTTCACACCCAGTCTGGTGTCACCACACGGCACAGCTCGGTCACCTGTGCAGGCTGCAAAGCCTTTCCCATCTCATACTGTGCTCTGCAGCCACTCCTGTTCCTGCTCCCAAGCCAGAGCTCAGCTAACACAGACACCTGTGGCACTAGCTGCTTAGAGGTGCATTCTGGGCTGGCTTCTCTTTTTTTTCAGTCTGAAATTCCCCAGAGCTTCAGGCCTTATTGGTCTTGATGCAAAAACCAAAAAAGATTTGCAGTTCTTGGGGTGACTCTGCACTTAACAGGAAAGTCCCCAAGTAGAATGGAAAAATATGTAAATGTGACATGTCTTATTTTTATCTGCTGAGTGTAAACAGGATGCCTCCAATGCAAATGCAATGATTGACAAATTTGCTTTGGTTATGGTTTTCAGAGCAGCAGCTCCAGCTCCAGCTTTCCCTCTCTGTCTGCAGCTTATTTTTCTTTACCAGTCACCAGTTTTTTATCAAACTTGTAGAAGTTTCATCACCTTGTCTATCAAATTTCATTCAAAGAGACCTTAAGTTCAAAAGCTGTTTGGAGGACACAAACTGTCAAGTGAGCTGGTTGACAATGTAGTTACAGAAGTCTTGTTGCTTAGGAGGCCTCAAGGACTAATACAGGGAATAAAAAGGGTGTCAGTATTCCTTGTCTTGTCCTCAGTGTCTTTAGCTGCAAATCGCTTTTCAGAAAAAAGCAGCCTTAATTGTAAATTGATGACTGTAAGGATATGTTGAAAGACTGACCTTTTTGCCAAGGGGCTTGAGAGGCTGGGGGAAAAGGTGAGGTTAAGAATTTGATGTTAAGAATGAAGTCAGAGGAAGTTCTACATCTCAGATGCAGAAGAAAACGCTTAACTGTGAAGTGTATTCAATAGGTAGATTCTGAAGTCATACAAATAGAATTTATGCTTACTTTTTATTATAAAAACCTTGTTTTTAAAGCCCATCTTAAGAACTTTGATGTCTGGGTCTTGCTTTTAATATTCTGTTTCCTTTGAATATTACTGTTCCTATTCTTGCATTCATGGTGCCTCACCTATATTCTGAGGTAAAGGCTTGAAAATATCGGATAAAAATGTCAACAGTCCTGGAGGTCATTGACCATCATTTATCTGTGCCTGAATAAAAAATGTTGTTCATGTGAAATTGGAATGTTTGCTCAAACAAACATCAGACCACATTTTAGATCACATATTGCCCAGATAAGTTATTAATGGATGATATTATATCATAAGATCAATAAGTGTTGAAAAAACATAAAACAGAATTGAAAAGTGAATTGGGAATTGTCTGCCCAAATCCATCTGCTTCTCATCTCCAGTTCTGGATGAAGGGCTTCTTTGTGTCACTGGCCTGTTTTCTGCTGGACAAGGACAAGCAGCCTGTAACAGTTCAGAGTCCTGGGAGGAGGTGAGGAGCACTTGGGGTGTGGCTGGAGGGACACAGGGTGTGGTACTGCCCAGCTGCTTTGCTCACATTGGCTGGAAGCTGAAGTCAGGCCAGAAGATGGAGAGATTCAGCACGACCTGGGCATGTTTTTAAGAGGATGTCCTGCAGTCCTGTCTCAGAGAGTCCCTGTGTGGAGACAAGCTGCCCATGTGGGTGTGCTGGAGGGAGAATGCTGCAGTGCTGGCCCACTCACAGATTGGCATAAAGGTGCTGAATCAGCAGCAGGATTTGAAGTCCTGATGAGTAAATGCTACCAGCTGTTAATAATATCAATGCCATATGGAGTGCTGCAGTATCCAGGTATGTCCTGAGGACAAAGGAAACACAGAAACTGTACAACCTCAGACTCCTTCTTGTAATTCAAGAATTTAATCTTGGACATCAGTACTGGGACTCTGTTATGGTAAACTCTGGTGGTGGCCCAGGTGACACTGAAACTGGGGGTGGACTCTGTGCTGGAGTGGCCACAGCAAATAAAGGAAATGCTCATGACTCTGCATTGACCACTGGTGCTTCACTGATCTGTACTGGAGGTACAGTTACTGCTCAAATAAACACCCTTTCTTCTGTTTATTTTTAATTCAGAGAAGTCTTTGAACCCAAATCCAAGTTAGGGAAATTATTGATTCAAATGTCATTTCTGAGCCTCATCTGCAGAACAGGCTTCATGGTATCCAAATGGAATGCTCAAAACTGGGCATCCAGACTTCTCAGCTTCCCCTGCTTGTGTTCACACCAGCTCCACTGCATTTATCTTCACTCACTGTGGCTGTGCAATTTATTGTTGTAAGGAGCCATAGTCAAGAAAAACAACTGAGTGAAATGGGGTATTTGTGGCTGTGACTAGCAGTTAATGAAGCTGATTTCTTCCCCAGTGCTCCTTTAGGGGAAGAATCTGGTTGTGTATGTTGATAAAAGTCTCAGTAGTGTCATTAAACTGATGGAGCCACAGTGAGAATAGAATCAACATGCAAACAGTTAATAAAAAGGACTGTGCAGCAGAAGTGAGAAGTCTGGTGATTAACTGAAAAGAGGAGCACATCCAATGTTTTGAAAATCCCTGAAGTGTGACAGGCTGTTGCCCCAGTGCTCTGCTCCCTGACTCACTAAAGGCAGCCATGGGTGCTCTGTGTGAGGGCATGGAGCAGTGCCTGGGATCCCAGATTTTGGCACATGGCAGATCAGCAGCTCCTGTCCAGGGAAGGAGAACACACTGCTTGTGTTAGAGAAACCTGAGCTGGCAAAGGTGAAACGACCCGAGGGAAAAACAAGATGCTGTAATTCTATGACTTGATAAAAAAGGGAATGCTGACACAGCCTAGAGCTCCTACTGCAATAAGAATTAGTTAGAATTTGAATTTTAGGATTTTTCAAGGACTGTCTGATTTTGAAAGTTTTCCTACTCTAAAATGAATGAAACCAAAATATATTGAACTTTCTCATAATGTAGGATTAAAATGGAATTATTTTTGGCTCAGTTGATATGTTTCACACATCTGTTTTGGGCTTATTTTAATCTTTGAAGCAATTAAATGACTTCTTTATATCAAATTTATGTTTATAAGAGTTTTGCAGGCTGAAAATGCAAACATGGTTTCTGTGAATATAATTCCACACATTTAAATATTATTTTGCTCCACTCAAAATAAAATAATACTTTATATTTTATTTATAATAATAATAAAATAAGATACTTTAATCAACTTGCATAATGCCGGGATACTTTGACAAAACCATAGTTTTTTTGTTGGAAGGCTCTTTAAATGTAGAAATTATCCAAGATCTCTAGGGATGATACAGTATCATAAAAGCTTCAGAAACAATATTTTATTGATTTTGTTTTGAAGAAATTGTCTTACAGATCTGGTGGCAACTGCAAAAAGGCTATATGGTCTCATACAAATTAATTATTGCAGATATCAGTGTACTCCTGGCCACAGATGACATTTCTATGTTCATTCTTTTTCTTACTGTCTTCTCATTTATTTATGTTTGTTTTTGTCAGTACAATTACCATGTCTGACTTTAGTGAAATCGATTTTTCTTGGCTGCAGGCTGTCGAGTGTCCCTGTGGCTTTTATTATAAAGCAGTTAATATGACCTATCTCAAGAAAGAATTAGGCTGATTTTTAAAAATCATTTTCCTGCACAGCAGCATCACTAGAGCATAACAATCTCAACAGCCTGGATTTGATTCTTTACCAGCCAGAATTATGTGCAGAGCCTTCACATGTGTGTAGGCTCTTCCACATGCTTTAAGTGAGGTATGAAGCATTAAGAAACAAATAATTTTTCTTGAGATTTTCTACAGGAAATAAAAAAATAGACTAAGCTCTTCACATTATAATTAAGTTTAGCCACAAAATAGCAAAACCTCACTAGCTTTTAATGCTACCCAGTGCTGCAGTGCTGTTCCCTGTTCATGCCCTGTCCCGTGCTGTGACCCTCTAAGGTCCCGAGAGCATCACTGCTCCAGGAGGGCTTGGTGTGGGGTGCCAGGCTCAGCACAGAGGGGCTGTTCCTTGGTGACCTTGGGGACAGGCTCCCGGGCAGTGCTGGGGGAGGCCACGGCCAGGGCTTCCCTCAGGAGCTGCTTTCAGCCAAGGCTGCAGCGTTTGTGCCCTGCCCGAGCTGCAGCTCCCGCTGCATCGCAGCCGTGCCTGTGCCTGTCCCTGTGCCTGTGCCTGTCCCTGTGCCTGTCCCTGAGCCTGTGCCTGTCCCTGTCCCTGTCCCTGTCCCTGTGCCTGTGCCTGTGCCTGGCCCCAGATGCAGAGGCAGGTTCAGATCCACAGCCCTGTGTCCCTCACACTGTCCGGTCACTGGGACTTGCTGGGACACCTGGGCTGTGCCTAACTCACTGCCATGACCACTCCAGCCCCTGACCATGCCTTGCTAACTCGGGTTCAGGGTTTACCCTCTGGCCTGCCTCCCTGCCCCTGGACTTAGGCAGTGACCTGGCTCTTTCAATAACCTGACTTCCATCCCTGGGTGTGCCCTGCTCACCTCCCTCAGGCACCAAAGGACGGGCCCCTGCCCCACCAGCCTGGTTGTCACACTTGGCTCATCTCCCCATCCCTTGGGGAGCAGCCATCCCCCTCTGGGTCCTGACAGATTTTGCTACCAAGGATATTTTTTTGTGATGTCTTTGGGCTGTCTCAGCCCTGCAAGTTCTTTTATCCTCCACAGTTACCTTTTCTTCATGCTCTATTTGATGGGAGGAATTTGAGAATTAAAAGCAAAATACTTTTGTTTGAAAACACCTCTGTTAAATTTCTTTTCCCAATCTGTTCTTGTGCTTTCATAAAACTGAGAATGCCAAAGACGAAGACTGTAACAAATTATTTATTTATTTGAAGGTGTTACACAAATTGAAAACTATGTTGCCATGTTGCTGTTATTTTGTTGCAGATAGTTGAGGTGGTTGGGTGCTGGCTAGACTGTGGTAGGCTTTCTTGTTATCAAAGGATGGAGGATACCTTCCGTCTGCTTTGCTTCTCCTGGACATGAATCTGATAGAGAAGGTTCTTCAGGAAAAGGGAGAATAATGGGTCCAGTGACTGGTTTGGTCAAGTCTGGTTTGTTTACTTGAGTCTTTTCTCCATCACACCTGTGGGCAGATCCTACAGGCTTAGGAGGAACTGGCTTTCTGTCTTTATGTTCATTTTGACTTTCTCCTAGGCTATGGAAAGTGATGTCCTCATTTGAAGGGGGTAGAATTTTAACCGAGCCCACTGTTTTTTCCAGGTGTGGGGAAAAAGGATTGGCATCTGAAGGGGAAGCCAGCTGATCCTGCATGGATTTTCCAGGTGTCTGATTAGCTTCCTGGTTTTCCTCTTCAATGGCAGGATCCTAAATAACAAGGAATAAGCATTATCTAAATTGAAGCAGTTCCCAATTCCTTCAGATATGAAGATTACCCTTCACACTAAGGATCTGCTACATCTCTAGTCCTCCAAGACCTACAGAACAGAAGCTCAAAGGATAAAAGGATGTAACTACTACTTGTGCCAGTGGAGATGGGTGCATGAAACTTGAGTAACTACAGTAATATCCCCTTGCATTCTCTTTGTGATTTACAATTTCATTGTAGAGCATTCTGAACACATTCTGCAGGATTGTCTCTATACTCACTCTATTGCCTTTTTATCCACCCAACAACAGTCTGTTTTATCACAAGAGAGATTTCTTCCTGATCTGGCCTTATCACTTTCTTGAAGCACATCTTTGTGAATAAGAAAACTTAAAAATGGCTAGGCTCTCAAAAGTTCAATACTTGTTTTGTAAAGGAGTATTACTCTTGCAATATTAAGATTAGATTAAGAAATACCTGCTGACTGTAGATTTCACAGGATATTGTGACAAACTGTTCCGCACGACTGTTTACTACAGAGCCTTTGCAGAAACCGATTTTCTGTAAGAAGAAAATACAAGCATTTTTTCACATGGAGCCCTGATACTAAGCTCCTATCTTGTAAAATAAGTGATTATGAAAGGCTGAATAGTTATAGCTTATAAGTGTATTTGCAGGGATAAACAGCTTGGACAAATTTTTATTTTGGCATTTGCAACCTCACAAAGGCAGGCAGTGTTTGATAGAGGCCTTGTGTTTGCAAAGGAGGGTTAGGTAACACAATAGCAAAACTAAGCTGGCTACTTAAGGCCAAAGTACAACAGCTTGCTTAAGTTCTCCTGCAGCAGAATATCCCTATGCAAGCAAGTTGTGTGTGAAACATAATATAATTTTCCACACAGAACCAATTTCACGCCATACTAGTGAAAGAAACCATGAAAAAAAATGCTGTTTCTAGTAGTTGTCTATGGGTATATACATCTATAGGTATCATGGCTATAAGTATCATGGCTTGGATCTCACTTAAGATGGGGCTTGAAGTGTTACCTCTTGACAACATGCCCATTTAGTCGTCCAGTTTATCTTACAAGTTTTTCCTTAGTTCCTAAATGTTTTCCTTAGCTGACCTGATTGTAGTATGAATATATTCTTCATGCATTGTTAGTGATTTATTGTCTATGCCTGTTTCTTTGGGAGAAATCCTTTAGACTCATTCAGTTTTGTAAGGGGATTGCTACTCCACCTTTTTCTGAATGGTATTTTTTTTGTTTTCTTTGCTTCTGGACTTCTGGTAAGAATTCAGAACTTTTGCTGAAATTTTTTTTCTATCCTAAAGCAGTCTGTAGACTTGCAAGAAGCTATAGAGCTATGATCCATAAAAAGATGGCTATGGGTTTTGGTTCTTGTCTGCAAAGAGCCAAGGGGATAAATACTAAATATTCGCTGAGGAATCATAGTATCTGGAAAACTGGTGTTTATACAAGGAAAAGTACTTACAGCTACTTCTGGTGGAAGTGGCTCACACATTGAGATGTCAGCAACTGTGTCATCTTTGGAGCAAGATGTCTCCTGAATTAAAAACTCCACAAAATATGCAGGACCAATGACCCACTGTAAATGAGAGGCCAGTGGCAATTAGAACTTGTGCATGTGTCAGGAAGAATAAAGAATTTCTACTTACCTTGAAATATATGAAAAACTCTTGCTGGGTCTGGAAGGAGCAGGTGATATTTGGACATTACTGTTAGTTGTGTTACAGTGATTTTTTTTTGACAGTGCTGCTTTATTGCCTGGTCATTTTTTACTTCTTATATATGCACAACTTAATAACTCATGTATTGGTGTAGTGGAAATGGGTTTAGATTTTGTCATAAGTTAGCTTCCACATAGAACTACATAGCCAAAGACCCTCTTCAGTGTCTTGCTGACAATTTCTGGTTTAATAACCAGGATTATTTTACTATTTCTGAAATTTGGGTTAGAAAATGAAGTGATTAAATAGTATATTGTAGTAATATCTGACAGTTTAGACAAAGAAGAAAAACCACTTTGCTATCTACACATACTGAATATTAGAGAGACTAGATAATACTGTGGTAAACAAAGAGGATTTAGCCATGAGATTGTGAGCTCTCTGTTAGTCTAAAATTAATTCTAAACCATGCTTATATTCATTCAGTGAATTACAGGTATGTATTGGAAGGTATGATTGTGCTTTATTAAATGCTTTCTATTAAGGGAATTGCAAATTCATGGTGGTGGAAGAAGAAAGAGTTAACAGTGAAGCTTTTCTGAACTATGGAAGCAAGTCTATGTCTTGACTTCTGCATTTCTTTTTGCAAGAAATGGAATCAGAGCCTTGAATCATGAAGATCAGGACTATTCTGACTAGAAGGATTCTTGAGGGCTCAACCAAGTCAGATGAGCCTTGGCTTACCTGCATTGAAGCTCTCGTGACGTTGAGGACAGAGAAGTAATGGGTTTGTTCACTCTCTCCATTGAACTTGGCAAGACTTCGGACAGCAGCCTCCAAGTATTCAGGCTTAGTTGGAGAATCATCAACTGGGCAGTCGGGACATACTGACCAAATATATCTGCCTGGAACTTTTTATTCAGACACAACAATGTCGTGAGAGAAGGCCTAACCATAAAAGCATGTTGACAGTGTAGGTCACTGTAAATGCATCTGTCCCCAACCCTGCCCACTTGTCCTCCATTCCCCTGGAGTAAGAATATGTGGTTTGCATCCCTCAATAATTTTGAATCTTTATGTATTTACAGATCCATAAAAATGTTGCAGTGGAGGCTTTCAGACACCGAAGGAAAAATTCAACCTATTGACAGTGGGCTTGCTGTTTTTGTTTGCCTTCCACAAACCCACAAAAATGTTTTTTGGGTTCAGAGGGTAAAAGCCCATATAGAGGATCTGCTGAGTGTCCCAGAGGTTAAAACAGTTATTACTGAACTCTTTTGAGCTGCATTACCTCCCTGGCCTTATGATCACTGACTTGAGAAAATCAGGGCAGCTGAAGCTAATGGAGATACTGCGGTGTCATAATTGCATTTAAAATTTAAAGTAATGCTATTTGGCAAAGAATTTTTCCAGTTCTCTTATAAAGAGTATGTTAAAGACATACCTGGTTGTAAAGTGCACTCATAAGTATTCAGATGAGCAATATTTCTTGCCTGATTAATATAGATAATTGCTTTGCATTGACCGTAAACCTAAAACAATATGAACATTTAGAAACAATTAATATTGTATCCTTTACTGATCATCTAGTACCTAGACAGGAGTGGTTCATTTTCTTCTTGCAATTATGGAATTCTTTTCAAGATAAAAGTTTTGTTAATACTCAAATGACAATGAAGCACATTTCTAAGCATCTCATTTAAAAATAAAAGGCCAGCTCATCCCCTGGTGTGGTTCTGATCTATATAGATGCAGTGCTTGACTGCTGGGTGGCCTGCCCAGGTCCACTCTTCTGGCAGCTGAGAAGTGCCCAAGAATTACAGAGTGCTCCTGGGTCTCTGTCCTGGGCTGGGTCTATGTCTGGAACTCAGAGAGTTTAAACCCAGAGATAATTCATAGTGCCTGGATCCAGTCACCTGTTTTCCACCTTCCCCCTTTTCCCTATAATCATAGGGAGAGTGGTAGGAAGGACCATAAATCAGTTTTGTGGCATAGTAGAGTCATCCTTGCACATAAAAAACTCTGACATTATGGCCAAAAAAAAATGCTGGCCTGTTGATATCCATTGTGCTTTTATATTTAAGAGTTGAAAATATATTTTCTGAGAGCTTCTTAGACATTCCTACATGTGTGTTCAAGGCCTCTGGACATGCATTCTTGGCATCACTGAAGCCATATAAACCATACAGGCTCTGTGCCCTTTTTCTGTTGAAAACATGTGATGAGAAGTAAGCAAAATTATTTTTATTTTTAACTCGTTTTTCATTGAAAAGTTAAAATTGATTTGCCTTAGAAGCAGTCCAGGAAAATTTAATCATAACTTTATATATATATACACATATATGAACTTTGTTTCTTGTCATTCTTCATTTTCTAAGAGTTTTTTTCAGTTTTTCAGAGCAGTTTTGGTCACTTGTAGCAACACTCTTGGACCACTTTCTGTCTTTGCAGCTTATCTTGCTGAGCTTTCCTTTTTCTCCTATTTCAGTGCAATTTTTGCAAAGTTGTCAGAATAAAAGTGGAATTAAACTAAACCAAAAATCACGTTATATAAAAGTGTGTTTCTTTTATTCCCTCCTTGACAGGCTGTCTTTAAAATAAACTCTTATATGGTTGCTATAAAAAGTAAACCATTATTCTAAACAGTGTCCTAGCATGGCTATTAATTTGGTCTCTTTATTAGGTCTGGTCAAAAACTTTCTTTTAATTTTCACTTTTTAAAAAAAATCTTACCAGTCTATAAATTGACTAGAAGGTACAGAGTAAAATTGTGGATATTATAAAATGGCCTTTGATTTTTTCTAAGCTTTGTTGCCCACTAGAAATGCAAGTGTAGGGATTTTGCAATCATCAGTAGAACCTGACTAACTCATCATATGTGAGATTAAATAGAAAATAAAATCCTTACGGTTGAATGAGCAGGCCTGGTGTTACAGTTCTTCCACAACTTTTTGCTGAGTACGTGGCACTCAGTATCTACTACATCCAAGATGAGATAGAAGACAGAACCAGTGATCTCCTGAAAACAAGAAACAAAAGGGTCACATCCCAGTTTTGTATCAAACAAAGTAGGGACTCATAAAAAGGAGAGATGAGGAAATGGAAAACACACAGGTGGAATGCATAGATATCCTGAAAACAGAACACTCTCTGTGACAAAAGTGGCAAATCAGGTGAAATTCAAGTCCTGTTAGAACAGGCTTGGTCATGCAGCTGGCCAGCTTTATATAAAGAACAGTCCTTTGGTCAGTTTTATTCTTCTGAGTCTGGTACCAACCAGAACCCAAGAAAAAAGACTAAACATGTTGATGTTTTCACTATCAACTGAATTTTATTATCAGATTTGAAAGGCAGGTTATTTAGCCTGAATAAGAATGAGATTGTAAATACCACAGCTAATAAAAAACTGCTAACATGGAACATTCCCAGTAGGCATTAGAAAGAGGAATATCTTATTTCTTAGGGCAGTGTCTTCTTCAAGTGTGGATGCTTTGCACTTGCTGTAAAGAGGCAAAGGCTGCATTGATAGAGAAGCTTAAATATTGTCTCAGCTGTCAGGGAGTCCTGTGAGAGACCTTGCAGAGTCACATGGATGTCTCAGACTCACTTAAAGCTTCAGTCCAGTGCTTGAGTTCTGACCTGTGCTTAAGTCCAGAAACCTTTATTCAGTTCACTGCAGCACAAAGCAATTCAGGCTCATCTTTCCAGGCAAGAAGTACAAGGAGGGACTAAAAATACAGCTCTGTACCTAGCGCTTACATCATGTAGTGCAGGAAGATGAGATGCTGCATGGTGCAGCTCCTCATTCTGCTTCCACAGTAGACGTGGGTAAGCACCTTTCCAGCATATTTATCAAGGATACAGCTTAGCCGGATCATGTTTTATTTATATCCTTAGTGAAAAGCTGGAAAGAGGGCAGCTGTCATTTATACAACCTGAAGAACTGAGATGTGAGCATTAGCTGTGTGTTTAGACTGAGATTATGTCTTTGCTGAAGGGGGAGAAAAACCAAACTGAGTGACAGCAGTGTTCATTCATCCCTGCTTGATTTCATTGATTTGTGGAGAAACACTAAATGGGGCAATAGTCTTGTGGAAGTCTGGGGCCAGTATCTGTATAATTTTGGCTTTAGTGTTGGCCTCTGTTTAACAGTGACTAAATACCAGTCCATAGGGCCTATAAAGCTGGAGTACTGCTGACTTTTTTGTCTTCATACTGCTTGGATAAACCAGTAAGTGGTGTCTGCTCTGGAGTTCTGAGTAGATTGAGAGATACAAACTATTCTGGTCACACCTATAAGATCTGAGGGATGGTGATTTTATGTGAGCTCTACCATGTATACTAGTAATACTAAACCTTTTAAATATGAAAGGGCAAAATTAAATAAATAGAAAGAAAGATTAAATTGTTGTGTTACCATTGTCTCTTAGTTCTATTCTTACATGTGCAACTTCTCATGCTTTCTACTATTTTTTGTATAATCTTTTTTTTCCTAAGTGCTCTATAAAGTGATCTGGTAATGCCTTACACTTAGACCTCAGGGTTTGCTTACACTAATCCTGAGGTTTAATTATAAGTTTCATTTTGAAGGCTGTGGAAAGATCAGAAGTTATTTTGACAAAGAGTGACACTGAGGTGCAGCAGTGCTCTTTGTGCAGTAGCACAGCAATATCCCCACACCTGGCTGCAGAGATCCTTCTGTGGAAGGGACTAATCATAATTTTCTGTTTACGTGCAAGATATCTAAACACCATGATGATAATTCTCTTTAATATGATAGCTAATACAGCTTAAATCAGTAAACACAAAGTAAGACCAGTCAAAGAATAATTGCTCTTTGCTGAAAATGTGTTTTGGAGTAGTGCAGCATTTGGTACAAGTTTGTCACTTTAAATATGACTTTTATAAGAAAAAAGCCATCTCTAAGACTATCCACATGAAGAAGAAATAGCCAAGAAAAATGTGCACTTTTAAGGAGTCTTATATTTGGAATTGGTGACTTGAGCTTTCAGACTGATTGTTAAGGTATTCTGGAGGCAAAACACACAAATATCTCATTAAAGAAATGTTCTTATAATCAAATGTGTTTGGTGTTAGATGGGTTTCCTCACCTGAATCATGAATATTGATTATAAAGAGTGGTGATCTTAGAAACACTAAATGCATCCAGGGCAGACCAAACTATATTTCTTGTTGCCTATCAGTCTCTTGTATAATACCAGCTCTAATAAGCAGATAAGTTTATTACAAAATCTACACATCTTTTGGTCTACCTGCTTCCGTATGTATCATTCTCCCTCAGGGAAAGGATAATTTGGGGCTTATTCAGAGCTCAGCAGATCACTGAAGATTTAATCATCCTTATTTTAATTTTCATTACAAGACCGTTATGCAAAGGCCTTTTGATATCTGCTTAGTATTGAATAAAAAGTTGTATATCTTTCCATTGCCAAAAAGATCCCTTCCTCAGCACTGCAGGTGCCAGGCTGCAATGTGTGCTGGGCAGCCGGGCAGCCAGAGGAGATGTGGCAGCAGGCTGACCTGGTGCAAGGGAAAGAAATAAAATATTTTGGCATATTTTGTAATTTTGGTTAAGTGCCTGTCAGTGAATCTAATCATGAGTATCATATGTGAAAGCAAGCTCTGTCCTACTTGCATA
The DNA here is from genome assembly GCA_013397555.1 of Urocynchramus pylzowi. Taxonomy (NCBI): domain Eukaryota; kingdom Metazoa; phylum Chordata; class Aves; order Passeriformes; family Fringillidae; genus Urocynchramus; species Urocynchramus pylzowi. The sequence goes on from VZRH01006018.1 coordinate 69,406, forward strand.
TAAGTTAATAGCAGATGGCTCATTAGTTTCAATTAGAGCAAAGCTGAACCACAGGTTGCTTAAGGGCAGATTTGAATTTGAAGTAACTTTGAAAATGTTTTTATCCTCAGTACTACTTAAGAAAGTGAGAGGAAGGACCACTGACTGGTGCACAGGGGAAAAAAACTTCTTAATTTTTTTGAGAGGAATGGGAGGCATAAGACTGTTACTGTCCATGAACCCCTTGACATTGCTGACTGCTCCTTATGTACTCAGTCCCAGCAGCAGCAACCATGGGACAAAGGGCTTAGAATATCTAGTTTGTTATTGCAATGTCTTGAAACACCTTATTTACAGGATACAATAATAGATGAAAAAAAAAAAAAAAGAAATAATAAGAGTAAATAAGTAAATTAAACCCTCGTATGAACAAAGTATGCTTGCTCTAAAGCAATAAGTTAAGTCTTTAGGAAACTGAGTGACAGACAAATCACAACCAGGGACCAAAATTCTTCTCTGCTGAGGTATCTTTGGCACAGCTGAAGGGAGAAGTAGGGAGATAACTGAGGTGGTTTGCAGCATGTCTGCACCCACCATGCTGCACTCTAGGGTGGTCATAGGGGAATCTAATTATTGTCAACAGGAAATAGCCCCAGGAGGGAGGTCTGAGTACTAAACTCCATGAAATAGCCCCAGGAAGGGGTCTGAGTGCCTAAGTCCATGCCTGCTGATGTGGATTCTGGGCCAGCTCACCTGCATCATGTGGAAAAATTCTGAAGAAACCTGATCCAGTTGCTCAGTGGGCACATTCTGTCACCTGAGTAAGGCAATATAGAGAACATAGTGCAAAAACACAGCAGAGCATCTTTAGCTGTGAGATCTCGGGTTGCTGGAGTCCACAGTGTGTCTGCAGGAACCATGTCCTTGTAAGAGCAGCAGGAAGAAGTGTCATATCCTTGCCAGCACAGATCTTTAAGCATCTGGCAACAAGCCTAATTTTCTTTAGTGTTCAGAACTCAGCCTTTCAGGTAAGGTAAGCTTGTGGGAAGTGAGCAGGCATTGCAGGGAATGCTAGCAGCAGGCTTCCATAGTGCCTAATCTGCTGCAGGCCCTTGAGAATTCATTTCAGGCCGTCCCTAGTTAGTGCAAATAGATTCAGTTTATTGTAGCACAAAATTGTCATAAATTAAGCACACACAGAGAAATACAATACTTGAGGAAATGTGAGTGGTATTCTGTAGGTATTTCCAGTGTATTTTTTGCCCTTGAACTGGTTTCAGGTTTCTTCTGGAGAATGAGTCATCTTTAGAGGTCTGTAAAAGAATTCCTTGGTCCCAAGCAGGATGTGTTTACACCTGTTAGTGCTCATATGTTTTGTGCAAAACACACTATGACTTACTAGCCTTTGCACTCCAACTGCTCAAGGCAGTGGGAGGAAGGTGTAAAATGAAATTAAATCAGAGTAGTGGTGTTTCATATCAAATTTGAACTGATGCCTGGAGCTATTCCAAGGGCCTGCAGCAGAGAGTCATGACTGAGATTTGCTCTCTAATTGCCCACAGTGTGATGAAATTGTTTCTAGTCTGTGCATAAAGTTGACATGGCCTCTGGAGTCCTGTGAATAGAGCTTTGCGTTTGCCTTTGGAAATATTTCCTCATTCAAATAGATATTTCTAAGAAATAGACACAGGGAGGAACATATATTGAGCAAGAGGGTGACTTACCTGCGGCTGTTCTCGGGCGCTGACAATTCTGTAGAGGCTGAGTACGTAGCCCTCTTGTCGGTCAGCGTTGAGCTGGCGCAGAGCCAGGTCTGCAGCCTCCTCCACTGCGGCGTCATCGCAGCGGGGGCAGAGCAGGGCAGCCCCTGCTCCTCGGGCCGGGGGGGCAGCAGTGCAGGAGCAGAGCACCTGCATGCCAAAGAGCATCCAAGCGAGCCAAACCATTCTGCTCAGAGAGCCAGTGCTGCAGATGAGGGTGGTCAGACAGGGTGGAGGCGTTCAGACCTGAGTGAGATAACAGACTATTATAGTGGAGCTGTGTCTCTTTATAAACTTGTGCCCCCTTTTTATTGCATACTGACCATCACCTTTAAACCTACAACTGCAACAGTAAACACTAAGTCAATGATTACAAGGTTCTACAGAAGTGTTGTTGCTCCCTCTGAGACCACACAGCACTTTTTTCTCCTGGCTTTCCATCTCTTATTTGGACTTCACTGGGCAGATCATGCAATTTTGACCACATGGCAAGGGACAAGAATACACACACAAAGCTGCTTCCTTAAGAAACCAGATTTGCTTGAATAAATCTATGTGCAGAACAGGTCTGGCTCCAATTCTGTTCTGTCAGTGATCCAGTTCTTCTGCCAAATAAAACGAAGACAAAGGTCTCAGTAATTTGAACAGAAAATGGATAACTGCCACAAGGTTGACTGATTTTGCACTTTATATTTGTTAAATGACACTTTTAAACAAATATATTGACTCTATTATATGCAGTCAATTTGGTTGTGATAGAAAGCTCCATTTGGATTAATTCTGTGAGCATTTCTACTCATCTGGATACCTACAGTTGAATACTACCCCTTAGCCCTGGAGGCATTGACACCCCTCAAGGGTCATGGCAAATTCTTCCTGGAGAAACTTTAGTTTGAAATGACAGCAGTGTGCCTTGTGAATAACCTGTCAGGAACTCCATGCTGGAGACAAGGGGGAATAACTTTACAAGTAGCTTTTGTCTTGAAGATCTGGAGAAGTGACAGGGACCATTACTTGGGGAGGATCCCAGTGAATGTCACTGGTTTTCTACTAAGGGGCAACTCTGCAGCATTTCACCTTGAAGGATACCATATGCTGGATTACCATGTGCCTGGCTGTCATTTTTTGTCATGGGACTCTGTAATTGCACCTTTCTGCTGGAGGACACCAAGTACCTTTAGGTTTGAAATTTCTGTTGAATGAGGAAGAAAAAGTGCAAGTGAAGGGCATAATTGTCTCTTCAATACTACTGTGATGTTTGGAGTAGTTAAAGATTTCTATATTGCCACTTTTTTACTGGCTGTGTAAAGAATCTTAGCCCAGAAGCGTTTAAACCATCTGGGAGACAGCAGAATGCGTCCCAGGAAATGTCCATAGAAAGCTGGGATTACAGATACAGCCAGAAGACCTGCAACAGCACTGGAGCTGAAATTCTTCTAAGAAGACTTTGTTTGGTGGCAGAGGTGCAAAACTCTGATAGCAGGACAGAAGGGGCACATGGCTGCTAGAGTGAGCCCTTCACGTGTCGTGTGAGGGATAATGCACGGACTGTGTCCCAGAGGGATGGGATACAAGGGGTGAATGTTGAGAAACTGCTGTAGCCATAGTACAGGAACCGCAGCAGCAGCAATGCAGACTCTCTCCTATTGTTCCTTGTGCCTGGGGCTGCTTCCCCTGCGGCTAAAGGATAATAACTCATTTTCTTTATCCTTACAGTGCATGGCATTTCTATGGAGATGGGTGCCAGTTAGTACTGGCTGTGTCGGTGCTTCTTATAATAGGGGATTGTTATGTCCCTGACTCTGTTCTTTGTACTCTTCCTCTGCCTGGAAAGGAAAAATTCCTCTGTTGGAGTAGCTGACCTCAAAACACGGAGACAGCTGGGAAATCCGCGCATGTTCAGCCAAAGCAGCACATGAAGTACACGAGCTTTTGCAAAACAGGGTCTGAAAAAGCTGAAAAACATTGTCAGCCAGCGATGCAGACCTGGCAAAACTCTTCATGCTGCATTTAAAGAGAGGAGGCATTTGTATTTCATCTACCACCATTTCATATGTCTCATTGAACAGAGAATAAATTGTTAACTACTGAATCTGTTACTAAGGCCCAGGTGCATGAAAATGGGGCTATACTGGTGGGAGACAAAGTGGTTGCTTCAAAGCAGTCATGGAAAACAGATCTGTAGGGGAGCACGATGTGTCCTTAAGAGGACAAATGCTAAGGAGAAAGAAGATGAAATGTAGCTACCAAAGTAGAATTCACAGAGAAATTTTTTTCATCCTGTTTTAGAAAACAAGGGAGTGGTTTCACCAGGTATAGGAGACATCTGTGAAGTATGGAGCCTGCAGATGTTTCTGCTACATATCTTTGCTTTGTGTGGTTTCAAAAGGCAACAAGAAAATGCAGCATTTCTGGATTTCAGGGATCCCCAGGGGCAAGGATCCCTTCTATAAATATTGTCTCTGCCATCAGAAAATTTTCTAAGCCTGGAAAACACTTTATCTTCTATAAATCAGTTTCTATTTCATTATATAGAAGGCAATTTCTATAGTTTAGTAATGGTGATTCCTAGTTTTGAAAAGTCTCATGTATCAGGTGTCACAGTGATGCAAAACAGAATAGTTGCAGTTTCATTAAATCCTGTGCTGTATCTCATGCAGTGAGATGAGAAGACATCCTGTCTTACTGCATTAAGAGATTTCTACAGTTTAGTACTAGCACTTTTTGAAGTGACAGCATGCAGGTTATACTGGAGTCACTGCTCTACAGAGAAGCAAAAACTCCCTGAGCCACTGACTGGCTGTGGCTGGTGCAATTGCCCACAACATGCTTCCTGCAAAACTCAGCATTTGCTTGAAATGTGAGAGCAGCTACCTTCACAGGCAGAGCTTGCCCTCAGTGTGCTGCCATCACATTAGGATTTGGTTTATAGAGTCTGGGCTGATCTTCCTTTCCTTTACACACCCAGCTGAAGCACTGGTGCAAATGCCAATGACATTTCCCTTCCCCATTGACACAGCAGAGCAGAAACTCTCTGTATTGTGAGCTGTTGCACTATCACCCAGAGCAAGTGTTAGTTGTGTTGCTTGCTGAGTACTGGATGGTTGTAACTAGGAGAACAGGACAGGTTATTTTAAAGAGTTCAGAAATGACATGTGTTCTGCAATTTTTTGCTGCCTGCATGATAATTATCTTGTAGCAAGTGCTGTTCCTGGTTAAACATTCATGACTGTCTTTGAGACTGCTCCCCAGAGCCTGCAGAATTCCACTCTGGCTGGCAGTAAAGATCCTTCTGGCCCCAGCCCCTTATTAATTCTCTACATGGAATAGATTCTGCCTCTAACATGTGCCAGAAATTCAGGGAAGATTTGACTGCTAGGACAATGGTAAATTGCCATTACTGTCAGGGTCCTGTTATATGAGATACATGCCAGTCATATATTTTTTATTCCCTTGAATTGGCATTTCCTCATATGCACACAGACCATGCAGGACCCCATGATTGTACTGCACCTGTGTGTCTGCTGGAAGACAGACAATATACATGTATTTGGCTGTAGGGATTGATGCTTTCAGCCTGCCAGCAATGAGTGTGTCCTGACTCTCTGTTCTTTTCATAGATATGGATGCTCTTGTGCCATGTCCAAAAGTTTTGAGGTACTTCTGGTGGATATCAAAAGTAATTACATGGTAGGAAACATTATAGGTGGAAGGGAAAAGTACTTTTTTTCCTGCCACTTCTTTAGTGTTATTGGTGTGTGATCAAAAGGGAGGACTGACCTGATTTTCCGCAGTGCTCAGCACCCACACATCCCAGTGAAGCTGATGAGAAGTGCAGGAGCTTAGTGTTTTTGAAATCAAGCCCAGAATATGATTCATAATGCTGTGAAGGAGATACTTGACAACTAAATGAAAATATGTACAGATAGAAGGTAGCAAAGCTTTGAACATTTTATTGTGAACTAACCTTTTGGATGGTGTTTCTATCACAAAGCTACAACTGTTGTACAGCTCTTACAACAGTTTCACTGAAACAATATTTTCTGTATTTTAACTAGAGAAACCCTCTATGTAAAGTAAACTACTGCTATATGTTGTAATAATCTATATTTTGGAGCAGGCCTTTGCAAGACCCTGACCATGGCTCTGCCCTCTGGAGGGTAAAACTCATTCAGGCTCAGAGTCAAGTGTTCTCACCTATTTGTGGTCAATGTTGTGGTCTGTGTGTTGCTGTTGCACTGATCCCTCAGTTTGGCTGCATTGCATGTCTGAAACACAGCCTAGATATCGAAATGGCGAATCTTCCCAGGGCAAGGAGGAGGAGGAGGCACAAAGCCAACTGGGCGAGGAACTTTGTCATGCTGAGCAGCCTCTGCAACTGCTCTCTTTGTTACTGATTTTGCTGAGAGCATGGAACGCAAAATTTCTGAAGAGCTGGATTCAGATGCAACAGGGTTATTGTGAAAAAGCCCAAGATTATGGTTTGTGACCCCTACAGCACTGGGTGCCAGTCCTGCTGATGTGTCTTGACCTGGATGAGCGTAGGTAACTCCAGGCTGGAAAAGAAAAACAGGTCATGTTGGTTTTCAGTGCTTTGGGGCTTGTGTCATACAGGTAATTGATACCTTACTAGGTACCCTGCTCCTAAATAGCTGTAGGCCTGTAACCCAGGTTCAAATGTTCCTGACTATCACAGAAGTCTGATTTGGACTGGAACACATGCACAGGAAGCCAGGAACACATTTTTTTATAGCCAGTGAATCATTAGAACCAAATTCTGTGCTATATGATCTTTCAGGGCCACCTGCACAACTGGTGAAACATTCAAGACCAGCTGTCTCATTTTCTCTTTCATATACCTCTTAGGCAGCTAATTACTGTTGAGTTACCAAGAGCTGTTGTCCATAGGAAATATTCAACCATCATCTAGTCCTCCTGAGACCAAATGTAGGCTAAAATACCTGGAGAGTACTCAGGTCACGTGCATGTTTCCATCCCCTTGCTACAGCAGAGCAGGACAAGGTCTCTGAATTCAGTCATGTCTAAGGACTAAAATCCTCCAGCATCACAATGCTGATTTCTGTTTTTACATTTATCTGCCCCATCCCTTTAGCTAAGCAGAATTTGGTTCCCTTTGCCCTGATAGACATGTGAATCTCCCAGATGGTCAAGAGGGCAAATTGTGTCAGGCATGGATGGCAGACACGACTTAATTCCCAGCACAGAAATCCACAGGATAATCAGGAGCTACCTTACCTTGGCTTTTAGGATACAAATTTAAGTTATCACAAGTGGCTAATGCAGTCTACAGTGAAAGAAGTAAACTCAAGATGATGCCTTGTAACAGTACCAGTAGGCTAGAATACCCAGGAAAGCAAGGGAATATCTGGAGCTGGTACCTGATGTCCATACAACTGGCAGTCCACCTGAAGGTCTTGTGAGGGACCTTTTACCATCACTGCTGTGCAGAAACCAAAATTCTGGCAAAGCAGAACATAATCAAGAGAAAATAGTTAGAAAACAGAGGGAGGCTGCATCAGAATTTTTAATTTCAGCACATTTAGAAATGGCAACTTGTTCTCATGTTTTATCTGAGCAGTAAAGTGCTTGCTTTTTAGCCTGCTGGGCTCAAAAAAAAAAAAAAAAA